>CAJFCO010018455.1:128980-149381 GCA_904066015.1 Synergus gifuensis | reverse complement strand
TACCATTTCCCTTTACTATAATTTTCCATTTACCATTATTCCCTTTATCGTTATTTCCCCTTGCCATTTCCCTTTATCATTTAACCTTTACCAAGTACCTTTACCATTATTTCCCCTTGCCATTTCCCTTTATCATTTAACCTTTATCATGTCCCTTTACCATTTCCATTTCCCTTTACCACGTTCATTTATCATTTTCCATTTCCTTTACTATGATTTCCCTTTACCACAATTTCTGCTTGCCATTTTCCTTTAACATTTCCCTTTATGGTGATTTTCCTTTAAAATGATTTTCTTTTCCAGTGATTTCCTTTTACAATGTGAAAAACTCGAGAGGTTAACAGCCTGTGAAATCAGGTGTATAAAATTTGCACTAAAATCTCCTCAAATGCCTGAAGTCACTTGAAATCACATGAATTCACTTGAAGTCACGTGAATTCATTTGAATTCACTCGTAGAAAAAATGCTTGCAAAAAATGTGTATTTCGATCTACAAATTTTGTTAGAAATATTTTTAAAAATTTTGCATATTGACTCAGATAAAAGCAAAAAAAAACATTATTTTTATGGTTTTTTCATAATTTCACCATGAAAATCGACGATTTGCCAATTTTCACTATCATAATCGTAATTAGATCGTCAAAATACATATAAGTATACGGAGTTTAAATAAAATCGGATGGTTCAGGTTTTCGGAAGTTTATCGGAAGAAAAGTTTGACGGAACTTCCGGTCAATTAATAATATCAACGAATGTTACTAAACTTGAAAAATCTTCTGCTGAAAGTATCCTACATAAGATAACATCAAATACAGGACAAAGCAAACATAAAATTAGACCAAACATCAAATCAAAACAAACATCAAATTAACGCAAGCATCAAATTAAATCTAATCATAGCAAACATCAAATATTTATCAGACATCAATTGACAACCACGAAAATGACAAAAATCAGTTAACACCTACAATGATCGCCATAAAAAAAAAAAAATCCCTGACGATATTACTTATTGGAAGCTAAAAAAAAAGTTACAGAGTGTTACATAATGGACTACATCAAAATCAATGATTGCAATACTATGAATGAATAATTAAACAAATAATTAAAATAAATAATCTAATCTAAATTTTTGGGCGCCAGTTCTTTCTTGGGTCAAAAATCAATTTAAAATATAAGGAATCTATATTCAATAAGGAGAACCTCACTGAACGCTAAATTAAACGTTCCAGGACAAAATAAATTTTAATTAAAAGGAAACGATAAGAGATATAACTCAAAATATTATGAAAAGCAAAAGGTAATAAATAGATAATGGGAAATTTAGGAGAGGGGGGTGTTTTAAAGTTATAAAAGTTTAAAAGTTATAAAGCTTATTTTTGTTAGAACCAATTAATAATAATAATTTATTCAAATCTTTAAACAAATCTATCAAAAAAGATATAACAATCAAAACAATTATATTCATCTTTGAATGAATTCAAATGAAAGCAAAAGGGTCTCGATGACGCAAAATTATAATAATTAAATAAATTCATAATATTAGTGGAAAATTACATGAGTGATAGCAGTTATATAATTTATACCATATTATATCTTTTTTATCGCTAAACACGATAAAAAGGATATAATTAGTAATAATTGAATTTTTAAAATTATAATTAATAGACTCATAAAAGCAATAAGCACAAAAATTAAAAATGCTAAAATAATTTTTCATGGCATAAAATGTCAAAAAAAAAAGATGAGTTTTCAACAAAATAGTTAATTACATTTTTTCATTTATTATTTTTTTTCAGTTAAAAGTAAATTAATTTTCAACCGAAAAAAGTGTTTTTTGAATATAAGTTTACTTTTCAACAAAATGATTATGCACTAAATATTGAAATTTTCAACGACAAAAGATTCAATCCAAGTTTCAATCAAAAATAGTTTATTTTGAACCAAAAAATAGATCTGTAAAATAATTTTTTTAAATTAATTTGAAATTTCTTTAAAAAATTTCTTAAAATCTTGTATAACCTCTTGAAATTCCTTTAAATCACTTGAAATTAGTGAGCTTGAGTAGTTTTAAAATTGATTTATACTAAAAGTTAATATCTTCTGCGTGAAAGTCTTCTTTCTTTGTGCTATTTTTGAAACCGCATCTTTTTCTGAACCAACTGGCACTAGTTATTTCACAACAAAAGTAGCAAAGTTCTTTTACTTCCTGTATCCGCTCATTTCCCATCTTTTTGTTAAACTTTTTTATTTGTTTCTTTCTTGCCTTGTTTCACCATTTTTCATTTTTATGTAAGTATTCTGGTGAAAGTTTTGGATTGAAATTCATTCCGAGTCAATCCAAATGAATCCGGCTAATTCAAATGAATCCGAATTTATCCAAAATTTTTCAGATTCATTCGAATTGGAAGTTCGGATTGACCGGATTCATTCAAATTGATTCGGATTGGCTGAATTCATTCGGAAAATTTCAATTTAAAGAATTTAAGAATTTTTTATCCAAATAAAACATCCTATCCGAACCAATCCGAAGTCAAATAAAAAAATGTCTATCCGAACCAATTCGGAGGTAATCCTAAGTTAAAATCTAAATTCCTATCCGAACCAATCCGATCCAATATAAAGTCCACGTAAAAACTTCTATGCGGATAAGTCTGATTTAATGCGAAGTCAAATGAAAAATTCCTGTCTGAATCAATTCGAGCCAATGTAAAGTAAAATAAATAATTCCTATCCGAACCGATCCGATCCAATCCGAAGCTCACCCAAAGATTTCTATCCGATTTTTTCTATTTCTATAAGCCAATCTAACTTAAAACAAAAAAATCCTATCCGAATCAGTTCGATTCAATCCGAAAGTTCGGATTGAAAAATTGGTTCGGATAAGCCTTGGATTCAGTCGGATCAAAAAGTTTGTTCGGATTAGTTTCGGATTTATTTGGATTCATTCGGATACAAATTTCGAATTGATTCCGATTGAAAGATTAGTTCGAATTAGCCTTGGATTCATTAGCATTGATTCAGATTGAAAATCAAAGGAATTAAAAAGAATTAAGAAAAATTCAACCATGAAATTAAGAATGAAATCAAATTAATTTAAAGAAATGGATAATGGAAAAGAATGTTATTGTTGGTTTAAAATTTCTCTTTTGGTCATTTAGCAATTTTTACTTCTTAGGTTTGTTGGCACGTAGACAAAGCAATTGTTTAGATTTTCCTCATACTCATCATAGATTTATATTAGAATTCTGGCACACGTGTGAGCCGCGACTGGAATGAAACTTGTTTGCGATTTGTTGCGACTTGCGAACTGTAAGTAATAAATTCGAAATACATTAAGGTAAACGAAACAGAAATTCAAAAGTTTACAAAACAAGTCCAATAATTTTAAGGAATTTTAAGTGAATTTAAAGAATTTGATTGGCGATTTATAATTTAAATAATTAATTAAATAAATAGATAAATTAATCATAAAATATTAAAACTAATTGAATGAAATCTTTTATGAAACCTGATGTGCTATAAAAAAATAAAAATTAAATAAATACTTAAAAATTAGGAAATTATATAATTCGAAAATTATTAGTCTCGGACATTTTAAAATGCGCTGATTTATAATTCGGTATTTTTATGGACTTTGGAATTAGTTCCCAAATAATTAATAATTATTTTAAATATAACTGATTAATTAATTCACCGAATTATTTAATTAATTAATATTTAACTAAATTAATTTGAAAAATATATTAGATAGTAATCAATTAATTTTACAATTCGGAAATGTTAAACTTAATTTGAAAATTTGTCCTAATTTGGACATTCATAATTAAATATTTTATTTTTCATCAATTTACACAATATTTATTTTTTTTGATACTTCAGGTTAAAAGAACTTTAAAGAATTCTAAAGAAAGAAAAATTCTAAATGAATTATGGTAAGATAAAAAAAATCTTAATCAAGTTTAAATCCGAAAAATCATCAAAAAATGGCTATTCAAACATTAACTGTTTGTTATTCTTTTAAAGTATCAATATATTTGACATTGACCTTCAAACGTCGATATTTAAATTTCCCAACTCGAATTTAGTCGTATCTATTTAAATATTTTTGTGATAAAAACTTAATTTATTATGTGATAACCATAAATTAATATAAAAATAGACAATTCGTATGTACAAATTAGTTTATGAATGTTTTAATCACGAGACGTGTGGGTTTTTCTCTGGGTTGTAATCAATGGTTTTTCTTTTTTTTTTTTTTGTCTACAACTTGTTGCCTGACTAGTGTCATGTGTTGCCGTTACAATGATTCTGAAATTCCATTCTCGCCTACGACTGGGTGCGGTCTATGTGTGGGATTAAGATTTTGGCACCAATCGTCAAGTTTGGGACTATCGATTCTGTCGCGTACGGAGGCTGCTTCACGTGAACTGGAATATTGTCGGTGCGGCGCAAGATCAGCGCCTCCACACCAATAACGTTGCTTTTTTTCCTGGTTAAAAAAAGCTTGCATTAAAATTAATGAATTTAATGCATGAAATTTAATTTAATTTAACCCGAATGAATCCGCAGCTCTTTTGAAAATACTTTTAATGCGAATGAATCCAAGCTTCAAATCCGAGCCTAATCTGCATCAATTTTTAAATCCAGATCAACCCGTATCTTCAATTCGAATGAATCCAAACCAATGGGAAGTAAAATAAATTCCTATCCGAATCAATCCGATCGAATCCGAAGTCAAAATATAAATCCCTATCGGAATCAATCTGATACAATCCAAGGTTCGCCTAGAGATTTCTATCCCATTCAATCCGAGCTAATCCGAAGTGAAAACCTAAACTCCGAATCAATCCGAATGAATTCGAATCTAATTCAAAAACAATTTTGATGGGAATCAATCCAAACTTCCAATCCGAATATTTAAAAAAATATAGAAACCCGTATTTTAAATTTGAATGAATCCGAACCAATCTAAAATAAAATAAAAAATTCTTATCTGAATCAATCCGATCAAATTCGAAATCAAGTAAAAAATGCTTTCGGAATTAATTTGATCCAATCCGAAGTCTGCCTAAATATTTCTATCCGATTCAATCCGAGATTAACCACGGATTGATTCGGATTGAAAAGTTGTTTTAGATTCACCCTCTGGTTCATTCTAATCTGAAGTGAAAAAAACTCCTATTCAAATCATTTCGAGCCAATCCGAAGTCGAAACCTAAATTCCTATCCAAAAAATCCGATACAATCCGGATTCAAAATCAAAATTCTTTTCTGAAACAATCCGAGTCAATCCTAAGTAAAAAAAATTCCTATCCGATTTAATCAGAATACCGCCTAATGATTTTAATCCGAACCAATTCGAAGTAAAATAAAAACTTTCTATGCGATCCAATACGAAGTCCGCTGAAAGATTTTTATCCGGATCCATCCGAACAAATCTTAATTGAAATAAAAAATTCCTATCCGAATCAATCTCATCCAATCCAAGGTTCGCCTAAAGATTTCTGTCCGAATCAATCCGAGCTAATCCGAAGTGAAAACCTAAACTCCGAATCAATCCGAATGAATCCGAAGCTAATTCGAAAACACTTAATGCGAATCAATCCAAGCTTCTAATCCGAATATTTTAAAAAATAAAGCCCGTATTTAAAATTTGAATGAATCCGAACCAATCTAAAGTAAAATAAAAAATTTCTATCCGAAACAATCCGATCAAATCCAAAATCAAGTAAAAAATGCTATCCGAATTAATCTTATCCAATCCGAAGTCTGTCTAAAATTTTCCGTGGATTGATTCGGATTGAAAAGGTGTTTTAGATTCATAAATAAAAAAACTCCTATTCGAATCAATTCGAGCCAATCCGAAGTCGAAACCTAAATCAAAATTCTTTTCCGAAACAATCCGAGTTAATCCTAAGTAAAAAAATTCCTATCCGATTTAATGAGAATACCGCCTAATGACTTTAATCCGAACCAATTCGAAGTAAAATAAAAACTTCCTATGTGATCCAATCCGAAGTCCGCTGAAATATTTTTATCCGGATCAATGCGAACGAATCTTAATTGAAATAAAAAATTCCTGTACGAAGCAATCCGAGCGAATCTGATGTGAAGAAAAAATTTTCTATCCGAATCAATCCGATCCAATTCCTGCCAATCTTAAATAAAATAAAAAATTTCTATTTGAACCAATCCGATCAAATCCGAAATAAAGTAAAAAAAATTCTATCCAAAGTAATCCGAAGTTAAAATCTAAATTCCTATCCGAATCAATCTGATCCAATCCCAGGTCCGCCTGAAGATTTCTATCCAAATTAATTCAAGCTAATCGGCAATAAAAAATTCCTATCCTAACCAATTTGATCCAATCCGAAGTCTGGCTAAAGATTTCTATCCGATTCAACCCGAGATTAATCTCGGACTATTTTGGATTGATTCGGATTGAAAAGTTGTTTTATTTTCACTCTCGGATTCATCCGAATTTAAGGTACGGTTTTATTTGGATTCAGAATTGTTTCGGATTAGGCTCGGATTTATTCGGATTAACTAGAATTGAAAAGTTGTATCGGATTAGGCGAGGATTCATTCGAATTGAAAGTATGGTTTGATTTGAATTAGAAAATCGGTATTGATTCGGCTCGAATTCATTCGGATTGGAATTAATTCGAATTAAAAAAATTTTTTAATGAATCTCGAATTGATTTCGATTGATTCAGATATAAAAGTTTTTCCCCTTTACCCTCTGAATCATTCAGAATGAAAGTTTAAATTGATTCGAATTGAAAAATTGGTTCCGATTAGCCTCGGATTGATTCGAATTCATTCGTATTGATTCGGATTGAAAGCTTAGA
Source organism: Synergus gifuensis (assembly GCA_904066015.1). Classification (NCBI taxonomy): domain Eukaryota; kingdom Metazoa; phylum Arthropoda; class Insecta; order Hymenoptera; family Cynipidae; genus Synergus; species Synergus gifuensis. The sequence goes on along the minus strand of CAJFCO010018455.1, from coordinate 142,527 downwards.
TTGATTCACATTAAAAATTTTTTTCGGATGGGCTTCAAATTCATTTGGACTGGAAAGTTCCTGCAAGTGAGCTTCGAATTCATTAGGATTGATTCGGATTGAAAAATTTATTCGGATTAGCCTCGGATTCAATCGAATTGAAATTTCCAAGATTCTAATATGTGTAAATCTGTAATGACACTAATGACTAATGAGTATAAGTAAAATCTAAACAATTACTTTGTCCACGTGCCAAAAAGCCAATGAAGTGAAAAGAGTTAAATAGCCAAGATAGAAATTTACACCTACAATAAATTTCTTTTCTAATTGTGCCTCACATTTTCAACCTTAACCTTCTAATTGTAATTTGTAAAACGAAACTATAATCTTAAAATTCTTTGGCATTCTCATTCGAATTTCCTATTTTCTTTAAATTGTTTTTTTTGATTCTTCTTAATTTTTTTTATTCGAAGTTAATACCAAAAATGTTTCCCGAATCAATCGGATTCAATCCGAAAATTCAAATTTCTTCGGATTGGAAAGATGGTCGAATTAGGCTCGGATTCATCCGGATTGATAAAGATTTTAAAAATTTCGATTTAATGTCGAATTAATTCGGATTAATTCGGATTGAACAGTTGTTTTGGATGTTTTCAAATTGAATCGAATTAAAAGTTCCTTAACATTGAATGTTTCTTAAAATTCTTTTGAATTTCTTTGAGTTATATTTAATCATTTTGAATTATTTTTTATTCGTCTTGATTTTTATTCTATTCAATTCTCTTTAGTACTTTTGAATTTAACTCAAAATTCGATGAATTATATTCTCATGGAAATAATCGTGACTTGTCCCAATTAATAATAATGATAATTTAGGAGGGACTAAGGATAAATGGCTTTAACAAACGTAAATTAGCGTGACAAATGCAACGTTTCGACCTAACCAGCTCATCCGAATCGTCAGTTTCTACTGCATAGACAGTAAAATGCATTTCTGTGCAGAAAATAAAAGCTCATTCCGCAATAATTAAAGATGTGTCATATGTTGTGACTACGTGGATGGAAAGAAAAATCAAGGCTCTACAGCAAGAATAATATCTTTCAGGATATATTATTTTACCTTAAAAAAATTATTAGGTATTTTTTAAATTTTAATTTCCAATGTAAGATTTATTTCTGTATCGAATCTGTCGCATTTTCTCTTATATATAAAGATAAGGCTAGAAAAATTTCTATCCGTCTGAATTCGTTTTATTCAGAAGTCTATCCGAGCCAATCAGTTTAATTCCGAGTCCACCTAGAGATTTCTATCTAAATCAATTCGAATCAATTTGAAGAAAAATAAAAAAATTCCTATACGAATCAATCCGACCGAATCTAAAGTGAAGAGAAAAATTTCTATCTGTATCAATCTGATCTAATCCGAAGTAAAAACCTAAATATCAAATCCATTCGTGCCAATCCGAAATAAAAAATCTATCCGAATAAATCCGACCGAATCCGATGTCAAAAAAAATGATTTCTATCTGAATCAATCCGAAGTCAAAATGTAAATTCCTATCCGATTCAATCCGAAGTCTACCTAAAGATTTCTATCAGCATTAACCCGAGTTAATCTGAAGTAAAATAAAAAATTCTTATCCGAACCAATTCCAAATCCAATCCGACGTCTGCCTAAAGATTTCTATCCAAACTATTCTATCCAGAATAAATCCAAATTCAAAACCTAAATTCCTATCCGATCCAATCCGAAGTCCATATAAAGATTTTTATCCGAAAAAATCCGAGCCAATCCTAAGTAAAAGATTCCTATCCGATTTAATCCGAATACCGCCAAAAGATTTATATCCCAATAAATCCGAACCAATTCGAAGTAATAAATAAAATAAAATATAAAAAATATAAAATAAAAAATTCCTATACGTATCGAAGTCAAAACTTAAATTCTGAATCAATCCTATCGAATTCGGGTTAAAATCCTATTCGCAGAGTAAACCAAAATTCATATCCAAGTCAATCTCATCCAATCCGAAAGTACGGACTGATTCCGATTCAAAAATGTGTTTGGATAAGCCTCGAATTCAGCCGGATTGATTCGGATTAAAAATTTGATTTGCATTTGTCTCGGTTTCATTCGGATTGATGCGGATTAGAATAATATTTTCTAATGAGCTTCGGATTCGTTCATATTAACTCGGATTGAAAATCTGTTTGAGATTAGCTTCAAATTCATAATTAAAAATTTTATGGCTACATGAATAGAAAAAAATCGAATCTGTCCCATTTTCTTCCATACAAAAAGCTTAATTATAAATTTTGTCCAGTCTAGCCAGAAGTTAAAGAGCTTAAGGGCAAAGCACGCCGAGTCTATTTATATTACGTCTATGGCCAATGGCCATGTAGTGAGCACTTGATATGTGTATGAAACAGGGGAAATTACACTGAAATCCGCCGACTAACAATGAGTGACAATTTTGGCCTCCGGCAACATGAGTTCTGCTATCGTGACCCTAAATATTATCAACTATGTACATGAAAATATTATTGCGCTCTACAGCGTGTGAAAAACATTACATGGACAATTAATAATAATAAAATACGAAAAAGATACAAAGATTTCTATCCGAATCAATCCGGACCAATTCGAAATTAAAAACAAAATTCTTTTCCAATTCAATCCGACACCAACGAAGTTCAAACCTAAATTCTTATCTGAATCAATTCGAAGTAAAAACTTAAATTCTTATACGAATCAATATGATATAATCCGGATGTGAAGTCTGCCTAACGATTTCTATTCAAATCAAACCGATCTAATTCTAGGTATTTCAAATCCGAGGTTCATCAAAGATTTCTATTCGAATCAATCCGATCTAATGCCAAATAAAAACCAAAATTCCTATCCGAATCAATTTGATCGAATCCGAGGTTGTTCTAAGGATTTCTTTCCGAATTAATCCGAAATTAAACCTTAATTTCTATCCGGATTAATTCGAAGCAAAAACTTAAATTCCTATCCGAATCAATACGATCTAATCCGAGGTATGTCTAAGGATTTTTATCCGAATCAGTCCGACCTAATGTGAAATAAAAACCAAAATTCCTATCCGAATCAATTCGATCGAATCCAAGGTCTGCCTCGGATTTCTATCCGAATCAATCCGCTTCTATCCGGAGTCTGCTTAACTATTTCTACTCGAATCAATCGAATCTAATTCCAGGTTTGTTTAAGGATTTCTATCGGAAGAAATCCGAGTCAATTCGAAGTCAGAATTAAAATTTCTATCGCAATAAATCCGAAGTAAAATCCCAAGTAATTCCTATCCGAATCAATCAGATCTTATCCGAGGTATGTTTAAGGATTTCTGTCTGAATTAATCCGAAATTAAACCTAAATTTCTATCCGAATCAATCCGATCTAATCCTAGGTCTGCTTCGGATTTCTGTTCGAATCAGTTCGATTTAATCCGAAGTCTGCTTAACAATTTCTACTCGAATCAATCGAATCTAATTCCCGGTTTGTTTAAGGATTTCTATCGGAAGCAATCCGAGCCAATTCGAAGTCTGAATAAAAATTCATATCGCAATAAATTCGAAGTAAAATCCCAAGTAATTCTTATCCGAATCAATATGATATAATCCGATTTCTTTCTGAATCAATTCCAGGTAATTCTAAGTCAAAAACAAAATTCCAATCAGAGTTGATTCGAAACAAACCCAAATTTCGGATTGAAACGGATTGAAACGATGGTTTGGATTAGCCTCGGATTCGATCGGATGGATACGGTTTAAAGCAAATTTTTCAGATAGGCTTTGGATCCATTCGGATTAATTCTGATAAATACGGATTGAAAATTTGGTTCGAATTAGTCTCGGAATGATTCGGATTAGCCTCGTATTAATTCGGATTTAATATGGATTTAAATAATTTTTTTGAATGAGTTTCGGATTCATTCTGATTGATACGTATTGAAAAGTTGTTTTGATTATGCTCAGATTCATTCAGATGGAAAATTTGGATTTTTTCGTATTAAAAAATTGTTTCGGATGAGCTGCGGATTTATTCGGATTGATTCGGATTAAAAAGGTGGTTCGGATTTGCCTCAGATTTATTATGATTGAATTTTTGATCGATTCGAATTAAAAAACTGATTTCGGATGTGCTTCGGATTCATTCGGATTTAGAAGTTAATTCGGTTTAACTTCGAATTAATTAGGATTGAAAGTTTGGACTGATATGAATTAAAATTTTTTTTCAAATGACCGTCACATTGCAGCCTTCCAATTATAAATATAACGACCTCAAAACTAAAAATGTAAACAAATTAATAGAGCAGTTTAATCGGTTATCTAATACGTAACAACTTTGTCGATAGAATACTATGCGTTTCGATTTCGTCAAGCCGAACAATTTTTTTTTGTCAATGCCATTATCTCATCTTAATTTAGACGACTTTTGACATTATCTTACTGCAGAGTGCATTCATTGTACGTAATGGGCCTATATATACAATTGCCTCCTGCCTCACGATCACGATCGGCACTTGGGCAGTAATTTACCACACCCTCCTGACCTAGAAATCGAGATGTGGGTGCGCCGGTCGCTCGTCTCGTATATGAATTACATGGTCGCTCAGATTTTAATATCGCTAAACGTTCTTAGTTATTGCTGATAGAGATTCTATATATCAGAGAAAACGCCTTCGAAATGGAAACTCGCATCGCGAAATTACGGAAAATTGGATTTCTAGTCCACGATTTAGAAAATAATGGTACGGGAACCTGTTCGGGAATTTGTAACAGAACCTGTACGGGAATCAGTATGGGAACCTGTATGGCAATCTGTACAGGAATTTTTAAAATCACGTGTACGGGAATATATGTATGGGAAATGGAATACTTTAAACCTGTACGGGAAACTGTACGGGAATTTGTACAGGAATTCGTAAAATCAATTGTACGGAAAATGGAATATCTAAAACTTGTACGGAAATCTGTACAGTGAATCTTGAAATCACCTGTACGGGAATATTTTAGAGGAACATGTACGGGAATCATTTTAGGTTCTTGAAACCTTTACGGGAATCTGCATAGGAAATCTTGAAATCACCTGTACGGGAATATTTTAAAGGAACCTGTACGGGAATCCGTACAGAAATTCTTAAAATCACTTGTACAGAAATCATTTTAGGTTCTTGAAACCTACGGGAATCTGTTTAGGAAATCTTGAAATCACCTATACGGGAATTTGTTTAGGAATTCGTAAAATCAATTGTACGGGAATGTGTACGGAAAATGGAATACCTGAAACTTTTACGGGAATCTGTACAGGGAATCTTGAAATCACCTGTAAGGTAATATTTTAGAGGAACATGTACGGAAATCCGTACAGAAATTCTTAGAATCACTTGTACGGGAATCATTTTAGGTTCTTGAAACCTGTACGGGAATCTGTACAGGAATTCTTGAAATCACCTGTACGGGAATTTGTTCAGGAATTCGTAAAATCAATTGTACGGGAATGTATACGGAAAATGGAATACCTGAAACCTGTACGGGAATCTGTACAGGAAATCCTGAAATCACCTGTCTGGGAATATTTTAGAAGAACCTGCACAGGAATCCGTACAGAAATTCTTAAAATCACCTGTACGGGGATTATTTTAGGTTCTTGAAACCTGTACGGGAATCTGTACAGGAAATCTTGAAATCACCTTACGGGAATGTTTTAGAGGTACCTGTACGGGAATCCGTATAGGAATTCTTAAAATCACTTGTACGGAGTATATGTAGGTATGGGAAATGGAATACTTGAAACCTGTACAGGAATTTGTTCAGGAATTCTTAAAATCACTTGTACGGGAATTCGTGTACGGGAAATGGAATACTTGAAACCTGTATAGGAATGTGTTCAGGAATCCTTAAAATCACTTGTACGGGAAAAGGAATACTTGAAACCTGTACGGGAATCTGTACAGGAATTCTTAAAATCACTTTTACGGGAATATTGTACAGAAACCTGTACAGGAATCTATAAGCGAAATTGTACAGGAACCAGTACGGAATTGTATACGAAAATTTTAATTTAAATTTGATTTCTTCATTTCCTTTACCTCTTTTCCTTTTTGAAAACAATAGAAAGCACTTTTTCAATTCCAAGGTAATATTAAAATTCCCTCACGTAAAGTTTTAACTTTCCTATTGTAAGTACAGGCCAATAAAAGTGTAACGTGCGTATTAGACATTCCTCCTTGTACATTGCAATGTAGCGTTCACCAAATGACCACGTGCTCGTATAGACATGTGTAGACATGTGTAGAATGCACACGTGAGTTAATAGTGAGTAGTGAGTATTGAGCTGAGCCGAGCTGAGCTACGCATGGAATTCACGATGGGGACTTTTGCTTGCTTTTGCTCGCGGTGTTCCTCCTGAGTTCGTACGACTTCGTCGGCTATCGTTCACATTCGAGCAGGTCTAAGAATACCGCGAGCGGCCATATTTGGCAATGAGACTTTGAGCCGTTGCATACAACCCGCTGAAAACGGGTAAATTTAAAAGACATTAATTAACAATTTAACCGCTCACGACTCATAAATTGTCCCCCCATAACCCTTCATAGTTAAAGTACTGCGTACAAGTGATACAAGCGTCAAACAAAGGAGGGCAAAACCATTTTAATCTGTCTCGAAAGGCGCGCTTTTTACCGGCTGACCTCGGCCGACAAAAGGCGTGAGAAAAAATGAGAAACCTTCATTTCGATTTCCATCTTGATCTTCATAAGCTACGACTTTTTAAATTATTATTTTATTATTTATTATTTATTTCTATTGATTATTACTTTCAACGGCTTTTTAGTCTATCTGCATCAATTCGTGCTAGTACGAAGTAAAATAAAAAATTTCTATCCGAATCAATCCGAATTCAAAACCAAAGTTCTTTTCTTATATTATTTTCAAGGGGTTTTTAATAAACTAAATGTCTATCGGAATCAATTCGAGCCAATCCGAAATATAAAAAAATATTCTTATCCGATCCAACACGGAGTCATAACAAAAATTCCTATCCGAAACAGTCCGATCCAATCCGAAGTCAAAACAAAACTTCCTATAAGAGCCAATTCCTATCTGAATTATTCCGATTCAAACCGTTTGGATCCGAAGTCAAATAAATATTCCTATCCGAATCAATCCGATTCAATCTGAAATCAAAACAAAACTTCCTATCCGAGCCAATCTGATTCAATCCAAAGTCAAAACCTAAATTCCAAATGAATTCGTGCCAATCCGAAGTAAAATAAAAAATTTCTATCCGAATCAATCCGAATTCAAAACCAAAATTCTTTTCTCATATTTTTCCAAGGGCCTTTTAATAAACTAAATGTCTATCTGAATCAAATCGTGCCAATCCGAAATAAAATAAAAAATTCCAATCTGAATCAATCCGAGCCAATCCGAATTCAAAACCAAAATTCTTTTCTCAATCAGCTCGATCTAAACGAAGTAAAAAAGACTTTCTATCCGAGTCAATCGGATTCGAAGTTCAATAAAAAATATTTCTATCCTAAATAATCCGATCTTATCCGAAGTTCTAACAAACATTTCTATCCGAAACAGTCCGATTCCATATCCGAGGTAAAAACAAAACTTCCTATAAGAATCATCCGATCCAATCCGAAGTCAAAATATAAATTACGATTTAATCCGATCGAATCGGATATCAACTAGGAAATATTTCTATCCGAGACAATCCGATTCAATCTGAAGTAAAAACTTAAATTCCAAATGAATTCGTGCCAATCCTAAGTGAAATAAAAAATTTCTATCAGAATCAATCAGAATTCAAAACCAAAATTACTTTCTCATTGTAATATTATCTTAAAGAGCTTTAGAATAAACTAAATGTCTTCGAATCAATCTGAGCCAATCCAAAGTCAAACAAAAATATTTCTATCCGAATCAATACGATCGAATTCGAAGTCAAAACTTACATTCCGAATTAATTCTTGCCAATTCGAAATAAAATAAAAAATTTCTATTCGAATCAATCCGAACCAAACCTGATAAAATTCGATCCAATTCGAAGTTAAAAATTAAATTCTGAATCAATCTGAACTGATCCGAAGTTACGTAAAAAACATTCCCATCCGAATCAATCCTATCCAATCCAAAGTAAAAAAACTGTCTATCCGATTCAATTCGAGTCAATCCGATCTTATCCGAAGTCCTAACAAACATTTCTATCCGAAAAGTCCGATTACATATCCGAAATAAAAACAAAACTTCCTATAAGTCATCCGATCCAATCCGAAGTCAAAATATAAATTACAATTCAATCCGATCGGATCGGAAGTCAAATAGAAAATATTTCAATCAGAATCAATCCGAGCCAACCCAAAGTCAAACAAAAATATTTCTATCTGAATCAATACGATCGAATTCGAAGTCAAAACCTAAATTCCGAATTAATTCGTGCCAATCCGAAATAAAATAAACAATGTCTATCCGAATCAATCCAAACCAAATCTGATCAAATTCGATCCAATTCGAAGTTAAAAATTAAATTCTGAATTAATCCGAACTGATCCGAATTTACGTAAAAAACATTCCTATCCGAATCAATCCGATCCAATTCAAAGTGAAAAAACTTTCTATCCGATTCAATCAGAAGCCAAAACCTAAATTCCGAATCAATCCCATCTTATCCGAAGTCTTAGTAAGGATTCCTATTCGAGTCAATCCGATCTTATCCGAGGTCTGCCTAAGAATTTATATCCGATGCAATCTGAAATCAAAAAGAAAATATTTCTATGCGCCTGTAAAAATTCCTGTACAGGTTCTCATAGTTTTCTATACAGATTTCCATACACGTTCCGTACAATGTCCGATAAAGATTTCCGTACACGTTCCCGTACAGCTTCCCGTACACGTTCCAATTGTTCTTGTTTCCGTACAGATATTCCCGTACAGGTTCCAATTATTTCTTTTTCCGTTGAAATTCCCGTACAGTTTCGAATTATTTCTGATCCCATACAGTTTTCTGTACAGATTCCCGTACAGGTTCCAATTATTCCTGTTCCCGTGCAGATATTCCCGTACAAGCGATTTTAATAGTTCCTGTGCAGGTTCCCCTACATATTCCCGAACCTGTACGGAAATATGTGTACGGGAACAGGAATACATAATTGAAACCTGTACGGGAATCTGTGTAAGAAAATCTATACAGGAAGCAAGAACTCATATTTATATAATTAATTTATTCTATTAATTTATATTAATAATTTAGCTGTTTTAAATATTCTAAACTCTATTGAATTCTCTAAAATATTTTAGATGATTTAATAAATTAAATCAACACATTTTGTGATATCAGTTTGGTATGCATACGTTGAGAGTCTTGAATGTCAATAATTCTCAACCTTAATCGAGAGTACGCCTTGGGAATTTAAGCGATGACCTGCTGCACCTACGTGTTCATAAAACTGATAAACAATCCGAGGCCCTCGACTTCTCCCACGTGATCTGCGTATATAAGTAATGAGAAAATTTTCGTGACTTCTGATTTGGTCACTTACCATAGAAACTATCCAACAACGAAATTATTCCAATTTTTCAAAAAGGACTTAAGTGAATGAATATCAAAAACAATTCAATTTCAAATTTTCGAAAATAAAAAAAATTTTTTTTTTAAATGTTTTAAATTTTCGTACAAAACTTGTAGTTAAAATTTCTCCAAGACTTGTCTCGAATTTACTTTGAAAACCACTTCAAAATTTCTGTTAGATTTTTTTTTAATTTTTATTTAAAATTTTATTTTTTTTTCTTCACAAGATTTCTTCAAAATTTTTTATAAAAAAATTCTGGATAAATTTTTAGACAAAAATTCTAGAGAAATTTTTAACAAAAAATTTTAACAAAAATTTTGAAAAAAGTTTTCAACAGTTTTAAAAACAAATTTTTAACTCAAATTGTCGAAAAATTTTGAACACAAGTGTTGTACGAAAATTAAAAAAATTTTTTGAAAAAAAAAATATTTTTTTTTCTTTATTTTCCGAAATTTGAATTTTCGAGAATTAAAAATTTCCGGGATTTAAATTTTCAGGAATATGAATTTTCGGGAACTTGAAAATTCGGATACTTTATACTTTCGGGAAATTGAAATTTCGTGAATTTGCATTTTCTGGAATTTTAATTTTCGGGAATTATATTTTGGATCTTTTTTTACAATCAGGTTTTTGGTTTTTCGGCAAAAAGATATTCTGTAAATTACCGAAAATGTTTATTAATGAAACTTAAATACATATACAGAAAATATTGTTTATCAAAATTAGAAAATTACCGAAATTTCAATTTCCCGAAAAAAATTTTTTCAAAAAAATGTTAAAATGTTTCAAAATTTTTCAAAATTTCTATTAAAAAATTTTGTTTAATATATTTTTTTTCAAAATTTCTCTGGAAAATTTAAAATTTCTCCCGAATTTCTGCACAAAAATTTTTCCAACCATTTAATAAATAATTGAGAATTTTTAATAGAAATATTTTGAAGAAAATTGTGTTTTACTTTTGGGAATTGAAGATTCGAATATTTATTTTTTTGGAAAATTGAGATTTAGGAAATATGAAATTTCGGCAGTTTTCTATTTTCGTCAATACAATTTTTCGTTAATATTAATAATTTTATTAATATTAGAGAATTGGAAATTTCGAAAATTTTTTTTTTTTGTAAATCTAAATTTTCAGCAATTATTTTTCCAGTCTTTTTCCACGGAATTTTAAATTAAATTTTAAAAATAAAAAATATAATAAAATATGAAAAATAATAAAATATAATAATATATAAAATATAATTAAAATTTGTAAATTTTATAAATTTTGTAATTTTAGTTTCACTGCCCAGAAATTGACTTTGCACTCAATTATTTATTTAAAGTTCGTCTTTTGTTTGTTTACTGATTTCGGTCATTCTTTTGATTATTTGTTTCTTTTTGTTTCCTTCTTTTTGTTAATAATTCCAGTAATTATCTTTATAATCAATATTATTAATTTTGTGAAAAGAATTGAGTCTTGAAATTCGTTTACACAATTTTCTTGCCTCGTGAGATATTTCCAGTCTATATTTTACACATCGATCAAGTGTCCTATTTCGCGAATGAACTGGAGGCGTGTCATCAAAAAAAGCCAGAATCAATAAGCTAGTAAAGTAATAAAGATAATCATAGTAGCAAATATTTCTGCACAAAAAGTTTCCTTTCCTAGTAAACCGTTTATCCTAATTTTCAATCCCCTTTAGAGAATAATTATTTATATGAATTTCACGAAAAAAGTAATCTAATAGAATTAGAAATTTCTATTTTTAATATAAATATTAAAATATATTACTATATTCACAAAAAAATTAATAAAAAGAAATTAATAATTTTTGGTGAAGAAAAAATAAATAAGTAATAAGAAATAAATTTTAAAAATTAAAAAATAAAAATTTAAAAAAAAAACAAAATAGAGCTAATCAAATATTGCGTGGTAAATTAAAATGAGAGCGACGAAAGCATAATTTAGCCCTGGGGGTGTGGTTAGGAATTAACGACCCATGTCAATCTTTATAAGATTGATATATTTTTTCTCAACATGGCTCATCTTTTTAAAAACCTTTCTGCTAATTTCTGATCTATTATATGGCTTTTTAATTAAAATAAATATGTTAGGTACATTTACTTAAGGATATCAAATTTAAAATTTCTAAAATTACTAACTTTATATTTAAAACAAAAAAAAATTTTTTTATAAATATTAAAAATATAAAATTAAAATTCAATTTTTTTATTTTATTTAAGAAATATTATAAGTAGTAAAAAAATAAAATAAAAGAATAAAAAATTGTATTAAAAATTCCAGTGTTTTAATTTTTTTTATTCTTTTATTTTTTTATTACTTATTTATTTTTTAATTATTTACTGTTATTTATAATATTTCGCTCTGCATATGTATTTCTTTCAGAAATATAAAATTGTCTCCAGAACAAAAAACTGTTTAACTCGAATAATATTTGCTTAAAGCGAAGAATTCAACACCCTTCATATTACATATCATATTTTACGCAATAAACACTATAAAAGGAAAAAAAGTTTAATTAATCTTCTTCAAAGAAAATTATACAATACAATCCCTTGTTTTGAGGTGCTTATCCGTGAATGTGTGGAGTTCATCGTGCTCTTTTTTTTTTTGTTATCAAGTTTCTTAAATTACTCTGTGCACTGATGTTAAGTGCATTCGTACGCTCAGAAACGCTTGTCGAGAATCTATTAATAAAGTATCGTCTTGCCAACGTTATTCATCAAGTGATCCAAATTTAAATCGCAATATAGACTCGCCCTAGAATCCGGAAGTTTGATCTATATCTTATGCAAATACTAACGAGAAAATTAAAAACCGATATAAATTAGAAAGTAGAGGTAAGAGAAGGAAAATTGCTTCAGTTTTTTTTCTTTTTTTTTTAGTTTTGAACCCCTTAAAAAAGCATTTTCCAACCCGACTTTTCCACTTATTTTCCAACATCTTTTCCAACTTCCTTTTCCAGACCAATATTTTAAAATCCCTTTTCTAATTAATTTTCAAATCGATCATTTTTTTCGATCCCATAATTTTCATAAACAACTTTTCCAAACTCTTTTTCACACCACTTTTTCAAAGCCCTTTTCCAATCTCTTTTTCCAATTTTTTTTCCACCCCTTTTCAAGCCCTTTTCCCATAATTTTTATAAAAAACTTTTCCAACCTCTATTTTCCACCTCCTTTTCCAACCTCGTTTCTAAAATCTCTGTTTTTACCCTTTTTTCTAACTCCCATTTCAAACCCATTTTTCCAACAGTTCTTTAAAATAATTTTTGACAAACAGCTTTTCAAAACACATTTTATCACAAAACTTTTCCAAATCCCTTTTCCCATTCCTTTTCCAACCTCCTTTTCCAATTTTCCCCCCTTTTTCAAAAACTTTTTTACAAATGCTTTTCTAAACTAATTTTTCTCATCACTTTTCCAAACCCTTTTTCCAAACCATTTGCTTCACCCCTTTTTCAACCCTAATTTTTCAAACCACTTTCCCTGCCTCTTTTTCCAACCTCTTTTCCAGATCTCTATTTCAAACCTATTCTTACCCCGTTTTCAAATTCATTTTCCTAAGTGGTTTTCCTATAATTTTACAACCAACTTTTCCAGCCTCCTTTTCCAGATCACTAATTCAAAAATTTAGCAAACTCCTTTTCCCTTAGTTTATAAACGGGTTTAAAATAGCGATCTGGAAAAAAAGCTTGAAATAGAGATTTGGAAAAGAATGTTGGAAAAATGGTATGAAAAAGTTCGTTGTAAAATTATAGGAAAATCGCTTGGAAAAATGAGTTTGAAAACGGAGTTAGAATAGAAGGTTTTGTAAAAGTGGTTTGAAAAATAAAGGTTGGAAAATGTGTGGAGAAAACGATTTGGAAAAAGGGTTTGGAAAAGGTTGAAAAAGCTGTTTGTAGAAAAGATATGAAAATAAGCTGAGAAAATGGTTTTAAAAAAGGATGAACAAAATTTGAA
>CAJFCO010018455.1:88834-128970 GCA_904066015.1 Synergus gifuensis | reverse complement strand
AAAGGAGTGGGAAAAGGGGTTTGGAAAAGTGGTGTGTAAAAATGAGGTTGGAAAAGCTGGTTGTAAAAATTATAGGAAAACTATTGGAAAAATGGGTATTGGAAATGGGGAAAGAAAGGGGGTTAATGAAAGTGGTGTGAAAAAGGAGGTTAAAAGTGTTGGAAAAGGGGTCGGGCAAATGGTTTGAAAAAAGAGTTTGGAAAAGTGGTGTGAGAAAGTAGGTTGAAAAAGCTGTTTGTAGAAAAGATATGAAAATGAGCTGAGAAAAGGGTTTTAAAAAAGGATGAACAAAATTTGATAAAGGAGTGGGAAAAGGGGTTTGGAAAAGTGGTGTGTAAAAATGAGGTTGGAAAAGCTGGTTGTAAAAATTATAGAAGCACTATTGGAAAAATGGGGAAAGAAAGGGGGTTAGTGAAAGTGGTGTGAAAAAGTGGTGTGAAAAAGGAGGTTAAAAATGATGGAAAAGGGGTGGGGCAAATGGTTTGGAAAAGTGATGTGAGAAAGTAGGTTGAAAAAGCTGTTTGTAGAAAAGATGTGAAAATTAGTTTAGAAAAGGGTTTTAGAAGAAGATGAACGAAATTTGAAAAAGGAGTGGGAAAAAGGGGTTTGGAAAAGTGGTGTGAAAAAGTGGTGTGAAAAAATGAGGTTGGAAAACCTGGTTGTAAAAATTATCAAAAAATGGGTTTGAAAAGAGGGGTTAGAAAAAAGGGTTGGAAATAAAGGTCTGAAAAGCGAGGTTGGAAAAGGAGTTTCCAAAATAGGTTGAAAAAAGGATTTGGAAAAGTGGTGTGAAAAAGTAGGTTTGAAAATCTATTTGTAACAAGGATGGGGAAAGTAGTTTAGAAAAGTGTCTTAAGAGGGTTGAAAAAAATTTGGAAAAGGACGTTGAAAAGGTATGGGAAAGGGGGTTTGGGACAGTGTTGTAAGAAAATGAGGTTGGAAAAGGAAAAATTATGATATAAAAGCAATTTATGAAAGAGATTTAAAAATAGGTCTGAAAAAGAAGGTAGTAAAGCGGTTTGGTAAAGGATTTTGTAACACGCTCCTGATGGGACTTGCTCTTGTGTGAAAATGAAAAGTACTTTACCGCACTGCAACATCTCAAGAGGCTACGATTCACCTCCCATGTTGAATTTGGTATGTTGGGTTGCAAACGACCTCTGCAATTTAGTTTGCTTTTGATTGACATCAAGTGTTCATCTTAACTTCAAGGACACTAGAGTTTCAAGTGCAAGTAGAAATTAGATGACTGCTTATTTCGAGGATTTTTTTAGAGCCGCATAAAGCACGCACAGTTTTTCAACCTTTTTATGAACAACTTTTTCTCACCGCCTTATTTAACACCACTTTTCCAAACTCCCTTTCCAATTTCCTTTTTACAAACTCAAAAACAATTTACTCTGGAAAAGGAGGTTGAAAAAGGGGTGAGAAGAAGGGTTTGAGAAAGGGGGAGAAAAATTTTGGAAGTTTGAAACGGAAAAAATGGGTTTGAAAAAAGTAGGTTGGAAGGTTTTCTAACTTTCAATTAGACGTATTTTTATCTAAACTAAAGGTATACCTAAAAATGTGAAAATGTGCAAAGAATGCTGTGAAAAAGCGGCGCTGGGTCGTATTTGTTCATCGATATTTCCTTTCTCTGCTCGGAATGGTCGCAGAAATAGAATCTCGTTACACGTATACACCACACAACGAATCCATTGTTCTTTAATATTTCTTCTCCATTCACCGCCTCGCCATATTTTATATTTGTCCTCGGAGTTTTAAAACAAACATACTTTTCTTTCTCCATTTTCTAATTCTGTTCCAAACCCATTTTTCCAACAGTTTTTCCATAATTTTTTACAATAAGCTTTTCCAACCTTATTTTTTCACATCACTTTTTCAAACCCCTTTTTCTATTCTTTTTCAACCTCCTTTTTCTAATTTTTTCAACCCTCTTAAAACTCCTTTCTAAATTACTTTTCCTATCCTTGTTACAAATAGATTTCCCAACCTACTTTTTCACACCACTCTTCCAACCTATTTTGGAAACTCCTTTTCCAACCTCAACTTTTGCAAACAACTTTTCCAAACCCCTCTTCCAACCACATTTTAAAAACCATTTTTACAAATGCTTTTCCTACCATATTTTTCACTCACTTTATCCAAACCATCTGCCCCACCCCTTTATCAACCTTAATTTTTCTAACCACTTCTCAAAACCCCATTCAATGCTTCTTTTTCCAACCTCATTTCCAGAACTCTATTTCAAACCCCCTTTTCAAACTCATTTTTCCATCAGGTTTTCCCATAATTTATACGACCAACATTTCCAACATTCTTTTTCACACCACTTTCCAAACGCCCTTTCTCTCCCCATTTCCAATACCCATTTTCCCAATATTTTATCCATAATTTTTACAACCAGCTTTTCCAACCTCATTTTTTCACACCACTTTTTCAAACCCCTTTTCCCATTTCTTTTCCAACCTCCTTTTTCAAATTTTGTCCATCCCTTTACAAAACCCTTTAGTAAACTAGCTTTAGCATCCTTTCTACAACCAGTTTTTCCAACCTTCTTTTCCCCATCACTTTTCCAACCTTAACTTTTTTTAACCACTTTTCCAAACCCCTTTCACTGCCTCTTTTTCCAACCTCATTTTCAGCACTCTATTTCAAACTTTTTTTTCTAAACTACTATTCAAATTCATTTTCCCAACTGGTTTTCCAATAATTTTTACAGATAGCTTTTTCAACCTCCTTTTTCAAAAAACTTTTCCGAACATCTTTTCCAAAACCAAGTTGACCACAAGATTCAATTTTTTCATTTCCCTGACATTTCCCTGACTTTTCCCTGACTTTCAAACAAATTTCCCTGACAGAAATGTATTAAAAATATGAAAAAATTTTCAGTAAAAATACTATTGAAATTTGTCAAAAATTTCGTATATCACTCTACATCCTTTTTTCTCATTCGTTTTACCTTCCACTTTTTCAAATGACTTTTCCAAATCATTTATCCCACGCAGCTTTCCAAACCTCTTTCCACCTCTTTCCCTATTTCAAACCCATTTTTCTAACAGTTTTTCCATAATTTTTAGAAGTAGCTTTTCCAACCTCATTTTTTTCACACCACTTTTCTGAACTCCTTCACCCACTCCTTTTACAACCTTTTTTTTCCAAAGAATGGTTGGAAAAGTATTTGCAAAAAGGATTTTGAAAAAGGGAGGGAAAATAGGAAAATGAGGTTGGAAAAGAAATGGGAAAAAAGGGTTTAGAAAATTGTTGTGTAATAATGAGGTTGGAAAAACTGGTTGTAAAAAATTATGGAAAATCTGTTGAAAAAAATTAGCTTAAAATGGGCGTTAGAAAAGTAGATGAAAACAGAAATTTCAGAAAGAAGATAGGAAACTGTATGTGTAAAAGGGTTTGGAAAAGTGGTGTAAAAAGCAGGTTTGTAAAGCTGGTTGTAAGATTAGAGATAAAAACCGTTTTCAAAATCCCTATTTTCAACCCCTTTACAAACTGCGTGAAAAGGAGTTTGTAAATGATTTTAGAAATAGAGATCTGGAAAAGGAGTTTGGAAAAGTGGTGTGCAAAAGTAGTTTGGTAAAGTTAGTTAAAAAAAAGTTGAAAGTTAGTTTAGGAAAATTATAGAAAATCCGTTTGTAAAAGTCTATTTTAAACCCCTTTTCTTAACAGTTTTTCCATAATTTTTAGAAGCAGCTTTTCCAACCTCATTTTTTTCATACCACTTTTTTGAACTCCTTTTTCCACTCCTTTTCCAATCTTTTTTCCAAAGACTGGTTTCACACTTGTATGAAAAAGTAGGAAAAAGCATTTGTAAAAAGGATTTTGAAAAAGGGAGGGAAAATCGGAAAATGAGGTTGGAAAAGAATTGGGAAAAAGGGTTTGGAAAATTATTGTGTAAAAAGGAGGTTGGAAAAACTGGTTGTAAAAAATTATGGAAAATGTGTTGGAAAAATTGAGTTTAAAATGGGCGTTAGAAAAGTGGATGAAAACAGATTTCTGAAAGGAGGTTGAAAACTTTATTTGTAAAAGGGTTTGGAAAAGTGGTGTAAAAAACAGGTTGTAAAATTATAGAAAACCGTTTTAAAAAATCTCTATTTTCAACCCCTTTTACAAACTGGGTGAAAAGGATTTTCTAAGAGAGTTTTGCAACACAACTAGAAAAGGAGGTTGGAAAAGTGGTGTGCAAAAGTAGTTTGGAAAAGTTGGTTGTAAAATTATAAAAAAAACGTTTCCAAAAATCTATTTTAAACCCTTAAACTTAAATTTTAAGGGGATTGGAAATATAGTATACAAAAGGAGGTTGGAAAAGTGGTGTGCAAAGGTAGTTGGGAAAAGTCGGTTGTGAAATTATAAGAAAACCGGTTGAAAAAGTAAGTTTGAAAGGAGGGCTGAAAAAAGAAGTTTGAACTTATCTGGAAGTGAGGTTGGAAAAAGAGGTGGGGAAAGTGGTTTACAAAAGTCCGAAAAACTGAGGTTGGAAAAAAATGGAGGAAGCGGTTGGTAAAAAGGATTTGGAAAAGTGGTGTAAAAAAATAGTTTGGAAAAGCTGGGAAAGAGATGGTAAAACCAATTAGGAAAAGAATTTTGAAAAAGGGTGGGAAAGAAATTGAAAAGGTAGGTTGGAAAATAAGTGGAAAAAGAAGTTTGGAAAAGGGGTGAGAAAAAACGTTTGGAAATGAATTTGCTCATGTTAAACATTTCTTTCTATATCCACACTTCTATTTTAAAAAGAGGACTATGAGAAGTACTTTTTAGTCCCTAGAGAGTAAAAAGTACAACTTTTTCCCCATTTCCCAAGGCATGAAAAAATCTGAAATCATGGACGTGTTATAAAAAACGAATCTTTTTGTACCGCTATAACAGAGCTCTGTGCGTGGGTGTTGAGAGATTGTAACTGAGTGTGATGGTGTTTTAGGTTCCTTAGTAAAGTACCTTTCACACCAGACACGTGTCACGCGTCATTATGACTTGATATGTATGTAGATACGTGGGTTGATGCGGGTAAGATCACGTTCACATTTCTTCAATTTTTATTTTTATTTTTATTATTTTAATTTTATTTTTTTAGTTTTATTTATTTTTATTTATTTATTGTTTTATTTTTTTATTTAATAATTTGTATTTATTTTTAAATATTTTTTTTACTTTATTTTTTTTATTAAATTAAAAAAAGCAATTTTTTTTATTGTGTTGATAAAATGCTTATAGAAATTAGGATCACTGCCTGGTTGGGAATGTTAATTCTTTTCGTATGGCCTCATGTGGCCTCGAATAGATATGAGGAGGCGGACTGGGAAGAGAAAATTACGAATACAATGTGGTTGGTTATAATAATATTAGTGCTCTTTGCCATCTTTGACGCATCATCATCATCAGCTCTCAGAAATCAAAACACAATCTTTGAGATTTATGTACATCTGTTGTACTTCTTTCCAATGAAAGAAGTACGTATCATTAATTTCAATATTTTGAAATATTGACTTCTATCTTGTCCATAAAAAAAGAGGTTGTGATTGTATCGAACAAAGTTTAAAGATTTTAAATATTTTAAGTTATTTTCTATATATTTTTTTAAAAATATAAAATTGAAAAATTAAAATTAAAAGTTAAAATTTTTTGTTCAAAATTTTGTCAAAATTTCTTCAAAATTCTTCAAAAAAATTCTAGAGAAATTTTGAATAATTTTAATTTCAAAATTTAAAAAAAAATGAAAAGAAGTTTTCGACAGTTTAAAAAAAAATTTGTAAACCCTTTAGGAGAAATTTTGAACACAAGTTTTTTATGAAAATTAAAAAAATTAAAAAAAAATATATTTTTTTTTTATTGGGAATTTGGGTATTTTATATTTTCGGAAATTGGGGTATTGCATATTTTCGTAAATTTGAAATTTCGGTAATTAAAAGTAGACCCTTTTCTTTTGAACGTGGCCATATTTGATTTTGACTTTATAAACTTTACGTGCGAATCAAAAAAGACTTGTGAATGAATGAATGAATGAACATGAATGAACATGGTGAGAGTGGAACACGATTAATCGTGTAACAGTGTAACCCATACCCAATGACAGTAGTCAAGCTAACCTTGATGTGAAAAACTGGGGTAGTGGAGACCCCAGAGGAGAATTGAAGAGAGGTTTAAGAGCATTAGACTGATTAGATAAGAAAAGAGGTTTATGTTCGAAGGCTAATGCGATTGAACGCTGCAGTAGGTATTCATTGCATAATAAATTCAAATTTCCCTAAATTTATCCAGATTTAAAAAAAAAACTACAGGATGGCCACAATATGTCAGGGAAGTCAGGGAAGTCATGGAAATATCAGGGAAAATAGAAATTAACATTTATGCTATTTTATTTTTTTCGTACTGAATATATAGATTTTATAGTTTATTTAACGGGTTTTAGAAATTTTCCAAGGATTTCGAAGGATTATAAAGAATTTCCAGGCATTCTTTGAAATTCTTTGGGTTTCTAACGATTTCAAGAGATTTTCAATAATTTTAAAAGATTTTTAGAGATTTCTAGGAATTTAAACTGGTTACAAGAGATTTTTATATTATTTAAAAGATTTAGTGGAATTTTAAAGGACTTCATGAAATTTTAAGAGGAGATTTTTAAGAGAGTTTAATGAATTCAAAGAATTT
Organism: Synergus gifuensis; assembly: GCA_904066015.1. Classification (NCBI taxonomy): domain Eukaryota; kingdom Metazoa; phylum Arthropoda; class Insecta; order Hymenoptera; family Cynipidae; genus Synergus; species Synergus gifuensis. The sequence goes on along the minus strand of CAJFCO010018455.1, from coordinate 122,316 downwards.
TCAGGAATTTTAAAGTTCCTTGTGGAATTTTAAAAGATTTTAAAAAGCTTGTTAGAATTTTACGAAATTTTGATTTTTTAAAGTAATTTTAAAGGATTTCATGAGATTTTCATGTTTTTAAAAATTTAGACATTTTTAAAATGATTTTAAGGAATATAAATATTCCTTATGAAATTAAAAAAAATTTCAAAAATTATTTTTCATTTTTAAAGGATTTTGTGGGGTTATTATGATTTTTAAAAAATTTTGTAGAAGGTTACAAAATTTTAAGTTTCTCATGGAGTTTTAAGAAAATTTAAGGGATTAAAAAATATTTTCGTGGAATTTTAAAGGATTTTAAAAGGCTTGTAAGAATTAAAAAAAAACATCAATTGTTATCAGTTAATAGCAAAAAGTCATTTGTAAATAACAAACTGTTAATACATCATATTGTAGAAACAATCTTTTTTCTCAAAAAATGATTATGATGATAAAAATTTTTCTATACAATTGTTATTAACAATTAAAATTATTTATTGTCACGTAGACTCCTTAAAAGTTTAAAAATTAGTCATTTACACTTCATTACGTTGAAAAAACTAAGTTTCTACATCTAAAAATAGCCAAACAATGCATTTGTTAATTAAATTTGTTTAAATAATCATCAATTGTTATTGAATGACTAAATCTGATAAGTAAATGATATTTCTCTATAATTTTTTGGACAATTCAGTAGAAAAACTTTATTTATTTCATCATAAATATTCGATATGACCAATTGTTTATAAAATTTGTTTATAAAATAACAAATTATTTATTTTCTTTCATGAATTTAGTTAAAAGATGGTTTTTGTTTATAAATTTTTCATATTTAATGCGAATCAATTGACGAATCACTGCCAATCCACATGAATCCATTTTCACTCACTTATTTGTTTATAACAAATACAGTAAATTTTTAAACAATTGCATAGCTACTGGACAACTTTCCTGGATAGTTGTTTCAATGATTCTAGGTTTTTGAGATTGGATGCAAGTATTTCACGAAACCCGGTACTCTTCAAAAGATAGTTTTTTGTCAGTTTTGTTATTAAACAAAAATTAAATTTTTTTTCAAAATTTGGATCTATAGTTTTGTGTGGAATTTGATTAGATTTAATTTTTAAAAAAATCGTTCATATCGGTTCAGAAATGGCTGCTGAATATCAATTTGTCCGCGAAAATGTTTTTGGCCCCACTGTAGGGTACCTCGAATTAAGTTAAGATGTGAGTAAATGTTTTCGGTTAGTGTAGTATATTAGGAAATAATGTACTATCCTTTCCAAAAACATAGATGTGGGACTTTCGATATAGGTCAATGTTTTCACTAAGGATTATCTCGATATAAGTCAATATTTTTGGCTCTGGTATATATTTAAGGATATATAAAATTAAAAAGAGGATTATTTGGATATAGGTCAATGTTTTTGATTAAGATAATATATATTTATTACACTATTATACTATCTTTCCGAAAAACATAAAGAACCTCGATGTAAGCAAATGTTTTCAGTTAGCGTAGTAAATTAGTAAATATTGTACTATCCTTTCTAAAAACACAGATGGTGTGTCTAGATATGAGTAAATGTTTTCGGTAAGTTTATTATATTACGGAAAACATTGTATTATCCTTTCCAAAAACATGGGTGGAGGCCTCTTGATATGAGTCAATATTTTTGGCTCTGGTATATATTTACGGATATTTTATCAGAGGCGGATCCAGAAACAATTCTTGGGGGGGGGAAATTAATTTTCACCTAAAATTTAGAAATAATGTTGTTTGGCATAGTTTTCAGTGAGCAGTTTAAAATTAGTAAAAAAATTGACCAGTTATTTTTTTATTTTTATTTTTTTTCCTGATATCGAAGGGCGAATTTCCTAATTTGATTTTTCTCACTCAAAATTTTTTTCCCAGTGCTGAAGCTCCTGGGGGGGGACATTTCCCCCATGTCCCCCCCTTGAATCCGCCACTGATGTTATAAAATTTTTTTAAAAAAGATAGAGGATAATTTGGATCCGAACCAATGTTTTTGGTAAAGGTAATATATTTAGTACACTATTATATTATCTTTTCGAAAAAGGGAACAAATCACAATCTATATAACTAACGTATCTTTACAGCAAAAACCCTACCAAAAAACATTCTGTCTGACCGCACTTTCTTTTTCTCTTTCAGAAACTAAATCCGCCTACAGAGAACCTCCACTACTGCTTCAAACAGTGCCATATAAAAACTGCCTTCCAAAGAAGTTCCGCCATCAAAGTCAAAGATTAGCTGTAACACCGCCATCTACTTCCACGAAACTTGGTCTGTCAATGATCAATCAATCAGTGCCTATCACCAACTAGTTTCCCGATAATAAGAGAGCTGCATCTGAACATGGAGGAGTGACCCTTCCAAAGATGCGCGACGCCTCAAGACTCTCGGGGGCGAGATCTCGGGTCCGCGGAGGGTCTGAGCTATGTTGACGGCTCGAGACTCGCTCGAGATCTCGCATCAGCAGGTGATCGGTTTACATCCGCGAATCTGCGCGACGCGACGTGATCTTTTCCTCTCGGCAACAGTGGACCCACGGCCGAGCCGCGCTGTACATTGTCCAGACCAAAACGCCTGCCTTATAAACGAACACCGACTTGGCCAGGAGATTGACTGTCGGACCGTTCATTTTGGATACGCCATCCCGGTTCACGTGATACCACTCGAGGGACATCCGGACTTGGCAGAGTTGACCCTGGACCCATTGGACTTGAGCGCTCGAGCCGTGAAGTACCTGCTGCTCCATCATCCACAGCTTCGGGAGCGAAACCACTCTGAGGCCAGTATGGCCGCGACAGCGAAACGAGATCTCAGAAGGAAGTTTTCGGCAGAGTCATCTGGAGAGGAGGACATTGCCGCGATAGCGAAGCAGATTAGCGACCACGCCGAAGCCATCTATCAGACCTGGAAGAGCCGTGGACTCGCTCCAACGGAGATTTTGAATTGTCACAACAATGCGGCGGCTGCTGATAAATTTGGAAGTGCCCTCTCGCCAGTTTCCGGATCGATGAAGCGCTCCAGTGTCGTGGATGGGGTTGACTCGTCCCCCGAGTTGGACAACAATAATCTTGAGAAGCTGGTGAACAACTTCGTGGAGGAAGACAAAGCTCGGCTTGCTGCTAGGCAAAGGTCCCCAAGCAAGAATTTGCCATCGTCGATTCAGTTCGCACTTCAGAAATTTGAGCGCAACTCGGTGGAGACTCAGCCCAAGTCTGTCAAGTCCCTGAACAGCGAGAACTTGCACAAGTCGGGTCAGAGTCTCATTCAGACGAAAGTGAACTTCTCAAATAACGTTGAAGTTGCTGTTAAGGAAGAGAGACCAACCAATCTGGATTTGAAGTCGGTCTACAGCGATGCGACGGATTCTTCCGGGCTCAACACCTGGCCCTTGAAGAACAAGATCTTCAACGATTTGAAGAAGACCAAGCTGAGGCAGAAGAGCAAGTATGGATCTGGGGCTGCGAAGGACAACTCGCTGTACCTTAAGGAAGTCGCCCGGGAGGAAAAGCGACTCATCGACGCCTTGAAGACTGGAGCGCTTATCTCTGATGATTCCCGGGACGAGACGGAGTCAATTTCCTCGGTTTCGAAGGACTCGCCTGACTTCTCGGAACCCATTTCGAAACTTTCAAGTCTCACCAATCACAGTGCTCCTTTTCCTTTGATTGAGACCAAGTCCCACAGCAAGGAAGATCTCTCTACGATGTCTCTAGTCGACTATGCCAAGGTTCGATACCGTGCTGCCCAGAATTTAGTTCAAGCAAAGCCCAAGTCGGGCTTGAACTCGAACTCGACTGAACAGCTTGTATCAGTAACTAGGACTAAATTTGAGCCTGAAATAAACAAAAGTCCGAAGAAGGAGGACTCCAAGGATTCCAAGGAGGAGAAGGACTTTATCCCTGCAAGATGGGGGACGAAAGTTAATTCCTCGAGGTCAAGACTGGAGCAGGTTCCGCATCCGGAACTGACTGTGCAGCAGAAACAGCACATTAGGTCTGCGGGAACTGCTGGGACGGGGAATAATCCTGTGAGACCATTTCTGACGAGGGGATCCGTTGCTGAAAGAGTCCTGATTTTTGAGAAGTGCCCTAGCGAATTGCTGTTGGACAAGAGGGGTCCGAGGCAGCCGGTTATTAACACCTGGAGGGGCAATCATGATGTCCACAGTAAAGCGCAGGTGTGGATGAATTTAGAGGAAATTGTATTATATTGTAAGTGAGAACAGGGTTTTAGTGCCCTCGTTTCGTTCTTATTCGGAGCACTAAAACCCTGTTCTCACTTACTTTACAAGTTTTAAAATTAATTAAAATTGAAATATTCAAGCAAAATATAAACTTTGATGAGAAAAAACGACGATTTTTCCCTATTGTATTATTATATAATTCACATGGTGATGATTCATCGTATATCGATAATCCTGTATAAAGAGAAATCGATCAAAATCAGTTTGTGAGGAGGGCGACAAGCGCTGTCTCTACCCTTTTACTCTCTAGGGACAAAAAGGTACTTTTTAGACTCTAGAGATTAAAAATTACTTTTTATCTCCTAGGTATTAAAAAGTACTTTTCATCCCCTAAGGAAAAAAGTACTTTTTAGACTCTAGAGAGTAAAAATTATGTTTTATCCCTAGGGAGTAGAAAGTACTTTTTCCTGAGGAACAAAGATTACTTTTTACCTCCTAGGGAGTAAAAAGTACTCTTTTTCTTCTAAGAAAAATGCTTTTTATCCTTGGCGGTAAAAAGTATTTTTCATCTCCTAGGGAGTAAAAATTACTTTTTTCCTGAGGACAAAAAAATTACTTTTTATCTCTAGGGAGTAAATAGTATATTATGCACCAAGGAAAGGAAAAGGCGTTTTTTGTCGCGCTAGACAAAAATGCCCCCTTCCCTTAGTGCATAAGTTCTCTTCTTCAACAAATGTCCAAAAGAGGCAAGTTTTCAATTTTGAGATTACACGTGACGAAGTGCCAATATTCTCCGCTAGAGGCAGCACGTTCGAAGTCTTTTTTTCCCTGTGATGAATATTTTTTCTTGTTTTGCTCTTCGATCTGAAAACATCAACTTCCATCCCGCATTACACGTTCGAAAATGTGTGTTTTTTGGACATGTGTTGAAGAAAAATACTTTTCATCCCCTAGGGAGTAAAAATTACTTTTCATCTTGTAGGGAGTAAAAAATACTTTTTTCCTAGGGACTAAAAATTACTTTTTATCTTCTAGGGAGGAAAAAGTAATTTTTTCCTGGTGACTAAAAATTACTTTTTACCTCCTAGGGAGTAAAAAGTACTTTTTATCCCTAGGGAGTAAAAAATACTTTTTTATCTCTTAGGGAGTAAAAAATTACTTTTCAGCTCCTACTGAGTAAAAAATTACTTTTTATCTTCTTTGGAGTAAAAAAGTACATTTCATCCCCTAGGGAATAAAAATACTTTTTTTCCCTAGGGAGTAAAAAGTACTTTTTCACATGGTTGAGTGAGAGGACTGAAATTTAAAAAAATCATAATTATATCCGTTATGAAAAAAGAAATAAAATATAAATTCGGATTCACAGTCAGTTTATTTATGATTTCAGTCCTATGATCGCGAGAAGCAACAAAAAGGTCTTCCGCCTCACACAACGCTGCAGAGACACGTCAAGGCCAATAAAAATGTGGACATCCCACGGTAAATTATGAATTTTCGACCGTCGGTCGCTTAAATAATTAAAACCGTAATTGTAGAAGAATACAAAAAGCGTTCTTTCCTTCTAGGTTTTATTTCCCTGAGGGAAAACCTGTGTCACTATCGCAAGTGGAGGCAACAGTGGCTCGTATCGCGGCTGCTTTTCAAGTTCTTCCAGGTCAACGAGCATCTCGTTCGCAGTTCCACATCATTGCTAAGGTAAGCGTTGTATAAAAAAAACTAAACAGATAAAAATATATGGACGAGCAAAAAAAAACATGCTTCCATCAACTTGCTATATTTCTATATTTCATCTCCATTTAAACCTCCCCTATTTTTACAGGCTTGTGACCTGCCCTTGTATTGGAAAGTTCCTCTCTTTCTCGCAGCTAGGGGTGACCAAACTGGATTTGTGGAGATGAATGCTTTCCTTGAATTTTGGAAAGAGTGAGTGCACTCTTTTATTATAGATTAACAATTTTTTTAAGATTAGAATTCTGATAAATACTATAATATTGTTTCTAATGTTATTGTTATTATTGCAGGGTGGCCATATGTTAGGGAAGTCAGGGAAGTCAGGGAAATGCAAGAAAAATGCGAGTAGTCAGGGAAAATAGAAATTGACATTTATGCTAACTATGTTATTTTTTTGTCGTATTGCATATATAGAGAATTTATAGTTTATTTAACAGATTTTAGAAACTTTCCTAGGATTTAAAAGGATTATAAAGAATCTTCAGGCAATCTTTAAAATTCTTTGAGTTTCTAATGATTTCAAGAGATTTTCAATAATTTTAAAAGATTTTAAAAGATTACGTGTGGGATTTTAATGGACTTAATGAAATTTTAAGAGATTTTTAAGAAAGTTTAGGGAATTCAAAGAATTTTAAGGAATTTTAATGTTCCTTGTGGAATTTTAAAGGGTTTTAAAAAGCTTGTAAGAATTTTAAAAAATTTTGATTTTTTAAAGTAATTTTAAGGGATTTTAATGTTTCTCATGGTATTTTAAAGGATTTCATGAGATTTTTATGTTTTTTAAAAGATTTTGTGAAATTTTACCAAATTTTAAGATATTTTTACGTTTTTTAAAGGATTTAAAAGTTTTTCGTGGAATTATAAAGGATTTGAAGAAACTTGGAAGAATTTTAAGAAATTTTGAGGGATTATAAATATTCTCGTGGAATTTTAAAGAACTTAAAAGGCTTGTAAGAATTTTAAGAAATTTTGATTTTTAAAGTGTTTTGAAGGGATTTTAAAGTCTTTCGTGGAATTGTAAAAAATTTTAAGAAATTTGGAAAAATTTAATTGAGGAATTTAAATATTTAAGGAATTAATAAATATTAATATTAATTTAATATTAATTTAAATATTTAAGGAATTTAAATATTCCTCGTAGAATAAAAAAAAATTTCAAATATTATTTTTGATTTTTAAAGGATTTTGTCAAGTTTTTGTGTCTAAGAATTTTTATGTAGAGATTTTAATATATTTTACGGAATTTCAAAGTTCTTTATTGAATTTTAAAGGATTTGGCGTGATTTTTTTGATACTTAAAAAGTTTTGTGAAAGTGTTAAAGATTTCATGTAATTTTAGTAGATTTTAAAGAATTTATGACATTTTATAGGATTTCAAATATTATAATGAAATTTTAAGTAATTTAAAGATGTTTCTATGAATTTCAAAAGATTTCAGCGCATTTTAAGGGATTTCAATAAATTTCCAATAATTTTAAGAGATTTTGACGCATTTTAAGAGTTATTAAAGTTTCTCGTGGAATTTTGAAATATTTCAAGAGATTTTAAAAAGATTTTGAAATATTTTGAGGAATTTAAAGGATTTGAAATAATTTTGAGGAATTTTAAACTAATTAGTAAGAATTTAAGGATTTTCATAAAATATTAACAAATTTGAAAGGATTTCGTCGAATTTTAAGATGTTTCTAGGAATTTCAAGAAAGTTAAATGAATTTTAAAGAGATTTCCAAGGTTGTCGTAAATTTGAGAGATTTTTACGAATTTTAAGTGTTGTGAAGTGATTTTAGATTTCAAAAGATTTAAAGTGATATTATACGAAATTTTTGAAAAATTTCAATAGTATTTTTATTGAAAATTTTTTCGCATTTTTAATATCTATTTTTCTGTCAGGACAATTTGTCTGAAAGTCAGGGAAAAGTTAGGGAAATGGAAAACTTGAATCTTGTGGCCACCCTGTGATTGGTTACTTAATTAATTAATTATTAATCACGTGATCGTATCTTATCTTATCTTATCCTATCTTATCTGTCTTATCTTATCTTATCTTATCTTATCTATCTTATCTTATCGCGTATCTTACATGTTCGAGATGTGGTCAGTAAGGGCGTATGGATGAAGAAAGGCATATGTCATGTGTTCGAAAGGGGGTCAATAAGGGCGTATATCATGTGGGATTCAACAAGGGCGAATATCACATTGGAGTCAATAAGGGCGTTTGTCTCGTGGAGGTCAGGAAGGACGTATGTCACTTGTTCGAGGGGATAAAGAAGGGCGTATGTCACATGAACGAGGACGAGTGTAGAAGGGCAAATGTCACTTGCTCGAAGGGGATCAATAAGGGCGTATGTCACATGGGTGTCAATAAGGGCGTATGTCATATTGGAATCAATAAGGGCCTATATCTCGTAGATTTCAAAAAGGGCGTATGTCATACGAGGGTCAATAAGGGCGTATGTCAGGTGGAAGTAAAAAAGGACATATGTCATATGTTGGTCAATAAGGACGTATATCACGTGGGGATCAAAAAGAGCGTATGTCACGTGGTAAAACAAGATCGTTATTTCCGATATTTCAATATCGATATTGCATCACTATTTGAAGAAGTGTCCTTTAATCGTTAAATCGTCCTTGAGTCGTTAAACGAGCGTGAAATTAAAGATATGCTTAATTGAGGAGATTAATTGATTTTTCAGGTTGACGAATAAACATCATGATGCAGCAAGCAGATTCGTGAGGATCATGACAAGAGGCGTGAGAAACAGTATTTTGCCGGAGGATTTGATTCCACTGGTGCAGGATGTGGTGGAAACTCATCCAGGTTTAACGTTCCTGAAAGAGGCAATCGAGTTCCACTCTCGATATGTTCACACAGTAATCGCTAGGATATTCTACTGTGTCAATCGCAGCTGGAGTGGAAAAATTTCTGTAGCAGAACTTAGAAGAAGCAATTTACTATCAGTGATTAACCTTCTTGAACATGAGGAGGACATCAATCAAGTCACAGCTTATTTCAGTTATGAGCACTTCTACGTGATTTACTGCAAATTCTGGGAACTAGATCGGGATCATGATCTGTTCATCGATAAAATGGATCTTATGAGGCACAACGACCATGGTAAATATCAAAATCAGTTTGCGAGGAGGACGAAGTGCGATGTCTACTTTTTTACTCCCTGGGATGAAAAAGTACTTTTTAGCTCCTAGGGAGTAAAAAGTACTTTTTTACATTCTAGAAAAAGTAGTACTTTGTTTTTAAATAATGTATCAATATTTTTTCTTAGCACTATTGCTGGTTATGATCGAGGGGATTTTATTATCTAGTTTTTACTTCCTAGGGATAAAGAAAGTACTTTTAGTCCCTGGGGTGTAAAAATGCACTTTTACACTCAAAAGGATAAAAAAGTAGTTTTTACGCTCCAGGGATTAAAAAGTACTTCTTACTCTCTATGAACTAAAAGTTGCTTTTTATTCCCAAAGGATGAAAAATTACTTTTTATCAACTAGAGAGTAAACTACTTATTTCACTTCACAGGGATTAAAGAGAACTGTTTATTACCTAGGGAGTAAAAAAAGTAGTTTTTTTAGGCCCTGTGAAGTAAAAGAAGTACTTTTTACTCCTTAGGAAGTAAAAGTACTGTTTAGTCTCTAGGAAGTAAAAACTACCTTTTTTTACTTCCTAGGTACTAAAAGTTCTTCTTAATCCCTAGGGCGTAAAACGTACTTTTTGTTTTTTAATTATTTAGTCTTCTAAAATAATTTACCAATATTTTTTCTCGTTACTATCAATGCGTTCGATAGAGGATTCTCTTATCTACTTTTTACTCCCTAGGGATTGAAAAGTGCTTTTTAGACCCTATGAAAAAAATTACTTTTTAGTCCCTACGGTATAAACAAATACTTTTTACTATCTATGAACCAAAAGTTACTTTTTATTTCCTAAGAATGAAAAATTACTTTTTATCCCTTAGGAAGTAAAAACTACTTGTTTCACTTCATAAGCACTAAAGAGTACTCTTTAGTAAAAGACTCTTAAAGTAAAAGAAATAGTTTTTTAGTTCCTTTAAAGTAAAAGAATACTTTTTAGTCCCTAGGGATGAAAAAGTTCTTTTTAGTCTCTAGGAAGTAAAATAGAAATATTAATTTGTTTTATCCTCGGGAGTAAAAACAAGTGACTACTTTTTATACCCCAAGGATGAAAAGTACTTTTCAGTCAGTACTTTTTAGTCCCTAGGAAGTAAGAAAAGTACATTTTAGCCCCTCGGGAGTAAAAAGTTCATATTATTCTTTAATTATTTTTCTGAAAATAATTTACCTATATTTTTTCTCAGCACTATCGATGGGCATAATCAAGAGGATTTTCTTATCTATTTTTTACTTCCCGGGGATAAAGAAAGTACTTTTTAGTCCCTAGGGTATAAAAACGCACTTTTTACATTCCAAAGGATAAAAAAAGTAGTTTTTACGCTCCAGGGATTAAAAATTACTTTTTACTCTCTATGAACTAAAAGTTGTGTTTTATTCTCAAAGGATGAAAAATTACTTTTTATCAACTAGGGAGGAAAAATATTTTTATCAACTACTTGTTTCACTTCATAGGGACTAAAGAGAACTGTTTATTACCTAGAGAGTAAAAAAAGTAGTTTTTTTTAGGCCCTGTGAAGTAAAAGAAGTACTTTTTAGTCCTTAGGAAGTAAAAGTACTGTTTAGTCTATAGGAAGTAAAAACTAACTTTTTTTTACTTCCTAGGTACTAAAAGTTCTTCTTAATCCCTAGGGCGTAAAACGTACTTTTTATTTCTTAATTATTTAGTCCTCTAAAATAATTTATCAATATCTTTTTCTCGTTACTATCAATGGGTTCGATAGAGGATTCTCTCATCTACTTTTTCCTCCCTAGGAAGTAAAATAGAAATAGTACTTTTTTTTATCCAAGGATGTAAAAACAAGCGAGTACTTTTTATCCCCTAGGAATGAAAAAGTAATTTTCAGTTAGTACTTTTTAGGCCCTAAGAAGTAAGAAAAGTACATTTTAGCCCCTTGGGAGTAAAAAGTCCATGTTATTTCATATTATTCTTTAGTTATTTTTCGAAAAATAATTTACCAATATTTTTTCTCAGCACTATCAACGCGCATGATCGAGAGGATATTCAGTGGCGCAGTGACAAGAGGAAATGCTAAAAATGCAAGTGGAGTTCGACAAGGAGATGGCAAAATGAGCTACACAGAATTTGTCTGGTTCCTCTTGAGCGAGGAAGACAAGAATCATCCAACTGCTATTGAATATTGGTTTAGGTACTTGAATTAATTCTTTTTTATCGAAATGAAACGTCGAATGCATTGGCAGAGTAGTATCGATGTTAAACTATCGATAATCGAAAGAAAAATAATCGATATTTTGATATTTTCGATATCGATATCGAATTCAATGTAATAATATTTTGTCTTTTTTAACAGATGCATGGATTTGGATGGAGATGGCTATTTATCGATGTATGAGTTGGAGTATTTTTACGAGGAACAGTTGCTACGTATGGAAGCGATAGGAATTGAAACTTTGCCCTTTGAGGATTGTCTCTGCCAGATGCTGGATATGATTCATCCAACAATCTCCGATAAAATTTCCCTTAACGATCTGAAAAAATGTAAAATGACTACGATTTTCTTTGACACGTTCTTCAATCTGGAGAAGTATTTGGATCACGAACAAAGGGATCCTTTCGCTTCTGTGAGAGAACACGACGCCGAAGGTCATGAGGTGAAGATTTTTTTTCACATTTATGACTGCGCAGTAGAGTCCTATGGCAATTTCAGCTGCGCAGTAGAGTTTCATGACATTTATAGCTGCGCAGTAGAGTTCTATGTCATTTATAACTGCGCAGTAGAATTTTATAACATTTATAGCTGCGCAGTAGAGTTTTATGACATTTATAGTTGCGCAGTAGAGTTCTATGGTATTTATAGCTGCGCAGTAGAGTTTTATAACATTTATAGCTGCGCAGTAGAGTTTTATGACATTTATAGCTGCGCAGTAAATTTATATGGCTCTCAAACCCGGTACAATTTCAAACAGCACTGCTTTAAAACCAGGAGCTAAATAAATTTCTAATTTCGTAATATCTTTTCAGCTGTCGGACTGGGATCGTTTTGCTGCTGAGGAATACGAACTATTAGTGGCAGAAGAGAACGGAAACGACCAAACCGAGCAGATGTAAGTTTGCTATTCATTGGCCCAATTTCGCAGTATTAATTATTTTATTTGTAATCAGGCTTCAGGAGGCTATCATGGATGACGAATATGTCTCCAATCAGGATCTGAATCCAGAGTCAAATTCTTCCCAAACCGGAACTCCCGGACCTCCAAGATACCCAAATGAGTCAGGAAATCTGGACCACCAACAACCAAAGGCCGCTTATTGCGACAGCTGTGATAGCGACGATTATGCGGACAGTGACAATTAAGTTCGGCAATGTCCTAGTTTAAAGGTGCGAATGATCACGTACGTGAGAAAGTCAAAGAGTTAAGAAAGTCAGAAAGAATGAGTGAGTGATTCCAATCAAGTCAGAGTAGGAAAAGCCGCAAATTCGAGTAAAGAATAAAAAGTTCGCCTCCACATGAGAGTTATTTTGAAGAAATATCCGTGAAATAAACAAGCACTAATTTATTTTATCTCGGGAAAATACTGTGGAAGATATATTTTATTAGGATGAAATTATTTTTATGATCCAAGGAAGATCAGGTTGAGAACTTTCCTACTCGAGTTTTGTTGAGCTTCATTGATATACAACTGCTTGTATCCTATAAATTAGGTAGAATTTATATAGAATCGAGTGCTAGGTGTCGATAGATGTTATCGAAAATTTTATATTCTAATTTATTGTTTCATATTTTTACTCACGTAGCGATAACGCGTTGGTATTATAAACGATCTATAGTTTTAAGATCCTGTAATATTCGAGTATAATGTATTTATTACAGAAACTCGCCATTGTCGAGGCATTTTCGGAGAACGATATTACCTCTGGTAGCTCTCTTTAGTTTAAATAAATTTCGTTAGAGAAAAAACTAGACCTGGGAGTTTTATTTGCTTTGCTTTACTTTCATTTACGTAAGCGACATAATTCATTCTGGTTTATTATCCGCGGGCTTGAGAATAGCATTTCCGGACTTTCACATTCCGAAGTTAATGGGTGATTGTCAAATGGAAGGTAAACTTGCTGTAAGGGCTTAAAATTGTTGAATTTGTAATTGGAATCATGTAGCGCTTATAGCTAGATATAATTATTTATTAAATAAATAAAAAGAAGCTTTAAATTTGCCTTCAGTTTGACAATCACCCTTATATCAACAATGCACGATTGCACGTGTTTGCACTTCCAGAAGACACGAGACTTGTAATCTTATCGCTTATGTAATCTTGACTTATCACTTTACAATTTTAGTAGCGCTATTATTGTCGCAGATATGACAACAATGACGTTATGACATTCAACTTGTAATATAATTTATGTTTTTTCCCCGTCAACTTTTCACACAGACTGTTCTTGAAGGTGAAAGAAATTTGACTAAAATGGATCCAAAATCAACCGTTATCATTTTTCCGCAGAAGGGTAGCAACCCTTACTTTTAAAAAAGGAAATTTGAGTTTTTTAAAATGATTTTTGGCAGTTAAAATTGTAGAATATTATATATTTATTAAAAAATTATTGGATTCGAAAGAATATTGAAAAATAGAGTTAACGTATTTCGCAGTTAATGATAAAATAATTCTTTTAAGGGTAGTTACCCCTTAATTGTTATTCTTGGTAAAATGAGCTATGAAAAGTTTTAATAAGAGGAAATACATATACATATCAATCGAACATTAAAAAATAAGAGAAACTCGTGTTTTTTATAGGCTAAAAAACACAACTAGGGGGTAGAATCCACCCCTAGATTTCACCTCGAAAACTTGTTTAAGTATTTCAGCAATAAATCAAGCTATCTTAATAAAAACCAATGCCAAAATTTTCAGAATAAAAAATATATATACTATCAACCTGTACCACTTTTTTAACGAGTAGCAACTCCTATTTTAAAAAAGAGAAAATTTAATTTTTTAAATTTAATTTTTAAATTAATTGATTTCAAAATTGTAGAATATTATATATTTATTAAAAAATTATTGTATTCAAAAGAATATTGAAAAATAAAATTGACGTGTTTCAATTTTCCTTTTTAAAAGATAGGAGTTGCTACCCTTTTCAGGAAAAATGGTACTAGTTGATAGTATTTTTTATCCTAATTATTTTTGCTTTTGTTTTATTAAGATAACTTGAATTGATTCTGATATATTACAAGAAAACGAGTTTTGGGAGTAAACTTGAGGGGTGGATTTCACCCCCTAGAAGTGTTTTTCCGCCAATAAAAAAAACACGTTCTTTACCTTCTAATGAGATTTTTTTAATTATAGCCAAAAAACAATTTATTTAAATTAAATTTAAATTAATTAAAATTTAATTTTAATTTAATTAATTAATTATTAATTAATTATTTAATTTATTTTTTATTCAGTTAATTAATTATTTTAATTTTAATTAATTTCAATTTAATAAATTTAATTTAATTTCCACTTTTTTGAAAATTTCGTATTTTTCAAACCTTCTGAAACTAAGAGAAATATCTAATTTCGTCGAAATATCAATGATTTGTGCAAATTGAGTGAAGAATTTCAAACAGTATCGCGAAAATTGTCAATTATTTGGAAAATGAGAAAAAAAATTTTTTTTGACCTTTCATAACTTCCAGAGTTTTTGGGATATTTGAACTACTCTTATACAAAATTGTCAGAATTAACAGCCGGGATCAGAAAAATCAAGGAAAATTAAAATCAAAAATACCGTTTTTGAGTTATAGCTAAAAAACGATTTTTTGGGAATTTAGTATTTTTCAAACGAAAATTCGCGATGGCTTGGAAAAATGACAATTTTTTTTTGACCTTTAATAACTTCCAGAGTTTTTGAGATATTTGAACGACTCTTGCACCAGATTGTCTTCCCTATTGGGCTGGATTAGGTTACACAAATGGCAAAAATCTTTAAGAAACAAGGGAGATCTTGTAGATCTTTTAAAGACCAATAATTGTGTTCTTATAATTTTCTCTGTATCACGCGTTTAGCACAAAATTTGAATTTTCGATTTTTCAAGAAACTTCAAAAAAATTTTATTAAGTCCTGTAGGGCGTTCAAAAAGATATATTTTTCATCCTTTGACTCTTTTTCATATCGTGCGTTATTTGGCTTTAAATTAAATTTCTTTTTTTTTAATTTTCAAAATGCTCTAACTTTTTGAATTTCCATAAAAATTGGCTGGCCAAAGAACTCGGCCTTCATTTTAGGACACTAAAATAGTATACCAAAGGTCAATCCAATCGGTCCATTCTTTCTAAAGTTATTGTGAACGAAAAATTAACAACACACACACACCCTGGGAAAACCATGTTTTTCGGGTTCAAGGGGTCACAAAACGTGAAGATTTTACAAAAAAAATGGGGGGTCAAATTTTAAACAAATATAATACATTCTCTGATGAGAAAGTAAAAATAAACAGTAAAACTAATTATTAAAATTCCGATTTATTCTAGAGAACACAAAATGGTTTACATAACTGAACAATGTTAAAAAATATGGAAATAACCCAGTGGGCACAAAATTTGGCGACGTATTTACGACATTTTTACGACATCATAAAGACATCCTATGTCCATTTCGTTAAAATGTCTTTGCGATGTCGTAAAAACGTCGCCAAATCCTATGACGTCTTTATGACATTTTTACGGCATCTTAACGACATGGACATAGAATGTCTTTACGATGTCGTAAGGACCTCTCCAATGACGTTTTTACGACATCGCAAATACAACTTAACGACATGGACATATGATGTCTTTACGATATCAAAAACTGTCGTAACGATGTAAAGATTTTGCCAAATCCTACGATTTTTACGACATCACAAAGACATCTTAACAACATGGACATATGATGTCTTTACGATGTCTAAAAATGTCGTAAATATGTCGTAAAGACTTTTCCAAATCCTACGACGTTTTTATGACATCGCAAAGACATCTTAACAACAATGACATATGGTGTCTTTACGATTTCGCAAAAATGTCGTAAAGACGTCTCCAAATCCTATGAAATTTTTACGACATCGCAAAGACATCTTAACGACATGGACATATGATGTTTTTACAATGTCGGAAAATGTCGTAAAGACATCGCCAAATCTTATGACGTATTTACGACATTTTTACGGCATATTAACGACATGGAAATATGATGTCTTTACGATGTCGTAAAAATGTCATTAAGACCTCTTCAAATCCTATGACGTTTTTACGACATCGCAAAGACATCATAACGACACGGACATATGATGTTTTTACGATGTCGAAAAATGTCTTAAAGATGTTGTAAAGACATCACCAAATCCCATGACTTATTTACGACATTTTTACGGCATATTAACGACGTGGAAATGTCTACGATATCGTAAAAATTTTTTGTAATGACCTCTTCAATTTCTATCACGTTTTTACGACATCACAAAGACATCTTAACACCAAGGACATATGATGTCTTTAAGATGTCTAAAAATGTCATAACGATGCCGTAAAGACGTTTCCAAATCCTACGACGTTTTACGACATCGCAAAGACATCTTAAAGACATGGACAATCATATGTCCATGTCTTTTTACGATGTAGAAAAATGTCGTAACAATGTCCCAAAGACGTCGCAAAATCCTATGACGTATTTACGACATTTTTACGGCATCTTAACGACATGGGCATATGATGTCTTTACGATATCGTAAAACTGTCGTAAAGACCTCTCTAAATCCCATGACGTTTTACGACATCACAAAGACATCTTAACGACATGGACATATGATGTCTTTACGATGTCGTAAAACTGTTGTAAAGACCTCTGTAAATCCCATGACGTTTTACGACATCACAAAGACATCTTAACAACAATGACATATGGTGTCTTTACGATGTCGTAAAGACATCGCCAAATCCTATAACGTATTTACGACATTTTTACGGCATATTATCGACACAGAAATGTCTCCGATGTCGTAAAAATTGTGTAAAGACCTCTTCAAATCCTATGATATTTATACGACATCACAAAGACATCTTAACATCACGGACATATGATGTCTTTATGATGTCGAAAAATGTCGTAAAGACATCGCCAAATCCTATGACGTATTTACGACATTTTTACGGCATATTAACGACATTGAAATGTCTCCGATGTCGTAAAATTTTTTTGTAAAGACCTCTTCAAATCCTATGACGTTTTTACAACATCACAAAGACATCTTAACACCAAGGACATATGATGTCTTTAAGATGTCTAAAAATGTCATAACGATGTCGTAAAGACGTTTCCAAATCCTACGACGTTTTTGAGACATCTCAAAGACATCTTAACAACATGAACATATGATGTCTTTACGATGTCACAAAAATGTCGTAACGATGTCGTAAAGACGTCGCCAAATTTTGTGCCCACATTGGGAATATTTGAACAAGTGCTTCATTCTATAACCGAGCAATTAGAGCACAGAACAGTTCTGTGGTCCTCACAAACTGGACGATGACACTGTTCACAGTAAGTCTTCACCTTCCTATCCGCAGCTCGAGGACACAGAGCACACCTCGACATTTTTTTGACCTTGGGAGGATTCTTTGGTAAAGTTGCCTGTTGTTCAAGGATGTTCTCAACTGACATACGCAAATCCCGCCGAAGGGTCGGAATAGCCAGCCGTATCCGTAATTGTGGTTCAATAAGTCCACTCACAAGTTCTTCTATGAATCTCCTACGAGACATATTTGGATTTGCACCATTGAAATTATGCAAGATCATCGCGTTAATTCCTCCCTGATCGAGCATTCCAAACCAGAAACGTAGGGGCCACCGAAGGGTCTTCCTTGCTGTGCTATATTCTTGGCACATATGATCAAAACAATCGGTGCTTCCTTTTGTTTGATTATAAAACAACACGATTGCTGGATTTTGCGTGTCCTGATCTACTTCCGCCGTGCAGTGAAACGAGGACATGACCAAGACGAATTTGTCCCTCCTCGGTGTATACTTCACCAGAGTCTTCGTATCATCGAAGAGAAACGTCGAGGAATTGATAGGTGCAGCTGTTGTGAAGTTGGCAGGAATTTCCCGTCTATTTTTCCTAATTGTGCCTACCATCGTCACAGAGTATTTCGTCAGCATTGTGTCAAAAATCTCCACAGACGAGAACCAGTTGTCGCAAGTGATATTGCGCCCACTTCCATGCAGCGGTTCCGACAACTTGCGGATGTAATAGGACGGTACACTTTCTGTATCACTTCCTGTTCGCACTGTCCCCACATACGGTTCCGCAGTGTGCATATAAAATGTCTCCGAGTCATTTAGCATGACAATTTTTATACCGGACACGTCCGGATTTGCAGCATTGAAGACTTTGAAAGGACATCGTCCTTGGAAGGAGAGCAATTGCTCATCAATAGTGCAGTGCGAGGCTGGCGAATAATACCGAGTACACTTAGAAATGAAGTCTTCCCAAGTCTCACGGATCGGAGCAAACTTATCCGCTTTTTGGCGCGCAGCCCTCGTCGGCTTGTCATCAAAGCGAATCATTCGCAGGAGGAATTGAAATCTCTTCAGTGACATTGTTGATCGGTATAGGGTGGAACCAAATTTGTAGGACCACAGGCTTTCCAGACTTGTACTCAATGACTTTTGTAGACCAGAAAAGTAGTGGAGTCCGATGAAGGCTTTGAATTCACATAAGTTTGTGTCACCGTAAGTTGGTGATGAGACAGTATCGAATTCTACATTCTCACGCCACAGGTGAACTTCTTCATTGGTGTGACGAACCACTTTTTCCAGAAGAGCATCACTGAAGAGTAGAGACCAGGCTTCAAGAGGACTCTTTACCTCTCTTGCTTCACTGATGGGTCCTGTTAAATACGTACTCACATTTTCAAGATAATGTGAAGATCTGTCTTGCGGTTTGGTGTACCATCGGTGACCATCTTTTCCACTGATGACACTTGGTCTACGTTCTCGTCGGGACGACATCGGCGTTGCACGGAAAGTGAATTTTCCTCGCTTATTGGTTGATGATCCAACACTGACCCCATCCTCAATCTGTAAACAAATATAGAATTGTAAACCAAAGTTTCCCAGTGGGTAAAAAGACATTAAGATCCTGATGACATCTTTAGGACGTCCATGTCAGTTTAATTGATGTCCTATTGATGAGACGTCTTTTGGACATTAATTGGACTGACATCCCTCTTGGAAGTAAAGAGATACAAATCCTATCACTTTCTATCTCCTTCTATCTCTCGTCTATCCCCGTCTATCTATTTCTATCTCCATTTCAATCCACACCACGCTTGTCTCTTTGAATCTTCTCATTTCTATCCCTTTCTATTTCTTGTCTATTTCTGCCAATCTTTTTCTATCTCCATCTCAATCCACATCAACGCCTATCTCTTTCAATCCCTACTTCTTTATCTCTTTCTATCTTTCATCCAACTCTGTCTATTTCGGAGAGAAATAGTTGAAACAGAAGTTCAAAACAAAGAGGGACATTTAGCGGTACTATTGATTTTGACCTTGAGGTTAATTTTCAAGGTCAAATGAGGGTCAAGATCCTTTTTTTTTTAATGGAAACACCTATTTCTGACTTCGGATTTGAAAAGAGTGGAAAATTTCACGTTCAAATAGTGACCTTAGAAAATTTTTAAATCAAGGTCAAATGGCTAAAAAAACGGTCCTATTCGCTCATTTTGATCTGTAGGTCGAAATATCTTATAAAATACTCCAACTAGAAAAAAACTGTTCAAACGAAAATTATACAGAACAGAGGGAGGCATTTAAAACCATTTTATCCTTGAGGTCAATTTTCAAGGTTTTATTTAACCTTTTTTTTTAAAACATTTTACCTTGATTTGGGACCTTTCTAAGGTCACTATTTTGACGTGAAATTTTCTGCTCTTTTTAAATCCTCAGTCAAAAATAGGGGTTGCCGTTTAAAAAATGGTCTCAACCTTCAATTGACCTTGAAAATTGACCTCAAGGTCAAAATGGATAAAAGCGTTAAATATCCCACTCTATTTTGTACAATTTTTGTTTGAACAATTTTTTTCTAGTTGGAGTAATTTAAGAGATATTTCGACTGATAGATCAAACTGGGACCGTTTTTTTTTAGCCATTTGACCTTGATTTTCAAATTTTCTAAGGTCACTATTTGAACGTGAAATTTTCCGCTCTTTTCAAATCATAAAAATCTCGTGAAATCCTTTAAAATTTCTCAAGGAACTTTAAAATTCCCTAAACTTCCTTAAAAATCTCTTAAAACTTCATGAAGTCCTTTTAAACTTCAATTAAATCTTTTAAATATTATACAAATCTCTTGTAATAATTTTAAATTCCTAGAAACCGCTTAAAAATGTTATAAATTATTGAAAATCTCTTGGAATCATTAGATACCTAGAGAATCTCAGAGAATACCTGGAAATTATTTATAATCCTTCGAAATCTTTGGATAGTTTCTAAAATTTGTTAAATAAATTATAAAAATTATATATTTAATACGACAAAAATATAATAGTTAACGTAGATGTCAATTTCTATTTTCCCTGACAAAATTACTTACTATTTTTACAAGCTTCTTAAATTCTTTTAGAATTCCACGAAATACTTTAAAATCCCTTAAAATACGTAAAGATTTCTTAAAATTCGTGAAAGCCTCTTGAAATTCCTTAAACTTATACAAAATCTTTTATAAATCATAAAAATTTTGGGAAATCCTTTGAAATTCCATGAAGAAATTTTAAATTTCTTAAAATCGCTTTAAAGTAATTAAAATTTCTTAAAATTCTTACAAGCTTTTTAAAATCCTTTTAAATTTCACGAGTACATTTATAATTCCTTAAAATCTCTTAAACTTCTTACAAGTTTCTTAAATTCCTTTATAATTCCACGAAAAACTTTTAAATCCCTTAAAATTCGTAAAAAACATTTATAATTTTTGGAAACTTTTCAAAATTATCTAAAATTCTACAAAATCTTTAGAAAATCATAAAAATCTCGTGAAATCCTTTAAAATTTCTCAAGGAACTTTAAAATTCCTTAAAATTCTTTAAATTCCCTAAACTTCCCTAAAAATCTCTTAAAATTTCATGAAGTCCTTTTAAACTTCAACTAAATCTTTTAAATATTATACAAATCTCTTGTAATAATTTTAAATTCCTAGAAACCGCTTAAAAATTTGATAAATTATTGAAAATCTCTTGGAATCATTAGATATCTAGAGAATCTCAGAGAATACCTGGAAATTATTTATAATCCTTTGATATCCTTGGATAGTTTCTAAAATTTGTTAAATAAATTATAAAAATTATTTTTAGCAAAAAGATTAGCAAAGAGATATAAAGAGATAGACGGGGATAGATAAAAGATAGAGATAGAGAAGTGGAGATTGAATGAGATGTGCATTGAGATGAAGATAGGAAGAGATAGACGGGGATAGACGAGAGATAAAAAGGGATAGAAAAGAGGAGATTCAAAAAAATAAGCGTGAAAGAATGATATTAATTTTTACCGCATAATTCCTAAGTCGGTCGCTAACTCAGTGGACTAAGCTTTGGACAGCAAAGGGAGATAGAATTAGGGATAGAAAGGAATACATTTTTTTGTGAATAAATAGACTAAGAGATAGAAAGAGATAGATGTTACCAGAAATAGAGATTGACTGAGGGATAGGAAGAGATAGATATTACCAGACACAGGGATAGACTGAGAGATAGGAAGAGATAGATATTGCCAGACACAGGGATAGACTGACGGATAGGAAGAGATACATATTACATCTAAAGTCATCCTAAGGACATCCTAAAGACATCTAAAGTCATCTAAAGACATTCTAAAGTCAGTCCAATTGATGTCCAATTGTCTCCAAAGACGTCTCAACAATTGGACATCAATTGGACTGACATGGACGTTCTAAGGATGATAATGTCTTTTTGCCCACTGAGTTAATAAATAAAAAAAAAATTTTGCCTATTTGTAAAGAACATTTCGATCGATTCAAACATATTCAACAAACCAAGAAAATTATGTTTTCTTTTGAAGCTTCTTGATCATCAGCTTCTGTTGGTAGTTCAAATGTTGAATCATCGAAGTCCTCCTCCGATTCCGAATCCGTATAAGCTTCCTCGTAATTTTCTTCGGCGTCTGATGGCTCGTCATGTGCCACGCTTTGCTCTACTCGACTCAAATTTTCTGATACAGCAGTCACGCTGCGCGCTTGGTATTGAGAGGACATTTATCTGCTGAAAATTTGGTTCTTATTACTTATAATGATTTTTTTGAATAGTTACTATAATTAAATCTTAAATTTAGATTAATTTTGAGAAACTTTTATTTTGAGTGAATAATTTTATAAATAATTATTATTCATTTATTTATTTTAATTTTTTATTATTTTATGATAAAAAATAAATAAAATAAAATAATAAAATAAAATAAAATAAATAAAATTCGCTCGATAAACGAAACGCTTGAAGTTAAATAAGTCCGATATGCGCTAAGCATTAGAAAAAAATTAATAAAAAATTTTCTTAAACACATTTTCATATTCCGCTTATTCTATTAGTCCAAGGACATTTTAAAGCACATTCCCTGAAAATTTCATTATAAAATTCCAAAAACTTACTGAAAGAGCACGAGTTGAAGTGAGAAACGAATTAAAATCGGTTTTTCCAAAAAAGTTGGTTTTTTGGGTTTTATTAGAAAACTAAAAAAGCTACAACTTTTTGTCTAGAGGAAAAAAAATGCGCAATCAAATTTCACATCTAAATATAGCCTTCAAAAATTTAAATTTGAAAATGTTGTTGAAAACCTCCAGAGGCCTTCCCACTCCCAGCGAAATAATTTTATGTGCCCTTATGGAATCCGGCAGCTCAATTTAATAATGTTGTGTGAATTAAAAAAATTTATTTAATCCATTTAACTTTCTGAGTTGAAAAAAAGGACTATGTTTTGCTTCTTCAAAGTGAATTTCAAAGTAATTAAAATTTTTTTAAATTCTTACAAGTTTTCTAAAATCCTTTTAAATTCCACGAGCATATTTATAATTCCTTAAATTCTCTTAAAATTTTTACAAGTTTCTTAAATTCCTTTATAATTCCACGAAAACCTTTTAAATCCCTTAAAATACGTAAAAAAACTTTTATAATTTTTGAAAACTTTTCAAAATTCCCTAAAATTCCACAAAATCTTTAGAAAATCATAAAAATCTTGTGAAATCCTTTAAAATTTCTCAAGGAACTTCAAAGTTCCTTAAAATTCTTAAAATTCCTTAAACTTCCTTAAAAATCTCTTAAAATTTCAAGAAGTCCTTTTAAGATTCAACTAAATCTTTTAAATATTATACAAATCTCTTGTAATCCCTTAAAATTCTAAGAGGACTATTAAAATTCCTTAATTCCATGAATTCCAAATTCCACGAAAAACTTTAAAATCCCTTAAAATACGTAAAGATTTCTTAAAATTCTTGAAAGCCTCTTGAAATTCCTTAAACTTATACAAAATCTTTTATAAATCAAAAAAATTTTGGGAAATCCTTTAAAATTCCAGGAGGAAAATTTAAATTCTTTAAAATCATTTTAAAGTAATTAAAATTTTTTAAAATTCTTACAAGCTTTTTAAAATCCTTTTAAATTCCACGAGAATATTTATAAATCCTTAAATTCTCTTAAAATTCTTACAAGTTTCTTAAATTCCTTTATAATTCAACGAAAAACTTTTAAATTCCTTAAAATACGTAAAAAAAACTTTTATAATTTTTGAAAACTTTTCAAAATTCCCTAAAATTCCACAAAATCTTTAGAAAATCATAAAAATCTCGTGAAATCCTTTAAAATTTCTCAAGGAACTTCAAAGTTCCTTAAATTTCTTAAAATTCCTTAAACTTTCTTAAAAATCTTTTAAATATTATACAAATCACTTGTAATCCTTTAAAATTCCTAAAAACCGCTTAAAAAAATTTTTTAATTCTATGAGGACTATTAAAATTCCTTAAAATCATTTTTAAAATGTCAAAATTACTTACAATTTTTACAATCTTCTTAAAATCCTTTAGAATTCCACGAAAAACCTTAAAATACGTGAAGATTTCTTAAAATTCTTGAAAGCCTTTTGAAATTTCTTAAACTTCTACAAAATCTTTTATAAATCATAAAAATTTTGTGAAATACTTTAAAATTCCATGAGGAAAATTTAAATTCTTTAAAATCACTTTAAAGTAATTAAAATTTCTTAAAATTCTTTCAAGCCTTTTAAAATCCTTTTAAATTTCACGAGAATATTTATAATTCCTTAAATTCTCTTAAAATTCTTACAAGTTTCTTAAATTCCTGTATAATTCCACGAAAAACTTTTAAATCCCTTAAAATACGTAAAAAACATTTATAATTTTTGAAAACTTTTCAAAATTCTCTAAAATTCTACAAAATCCTTAGAAAATCATAAAAATCTCGTGAAATCCTTTAAAATTTCTCAAGGAACTTTAAAATTCCTTAAAATCCCCTAAACTTCCTTAAAAATATCTTAAAATTTCATGAAGTCCTTTTAAAATTCAACTAAATCTTTTAAATATTATACAAATCTCTTGTAATAATTTAAAATTCCTAGAAACCGCTTAAAAAATGTATAAATTATTGAAAATCTCTTGGAATCATTAGAAACCTAGAGAATCTCAGAGAATACCTGGAAATTATTGATGATCCTTCGAAATCTTTGGACAGTTTCTAAAATTTGTTAAATGAATTATAAAAATTACATATGTAATACGACAAAAATAACATAGTTAACGTATATGTCAATTTC
Source organism: Synergus gifuensis (assembly GCA_904066015.1). Lineage (NCBI taxonomy): Eukaryota > Metazoa > Arthropoda > Insecta > Hymenoptera > Cynipidae > Synergus > Synergus gifuensis. The sequence continues at coordinate 97,391 of CAJFCO010018455.1, read as the reverse complement.
TATTTTCCCTGACAACTACTTGCATTTCCCTGACATTTCCCTGACATGTGGCCACCCTGATGTCGGTAAGGTAGGGATCGGATAAGCCTTACATGGCCTTAAAACCTAAAGTAAAACATGAAATTGTTTTCATTGCTACAACAGCCTTACGGGCATGCTGTACGCTGACGACGGAACCAATTTTTTTGACGCTCACCAAGTCCAAACGGAATCATATATCACTCTCAAAATTTGGAATATAGGAAATGAGACATTAAATTGCGTTTGTATATTTAGTTGCAGTCAAAATTTTGAAAAAAATCAAGTCGATAAAGTAGGGATCTGATTTGTTTTCAAAATTATGGCTCCAGCTAAATGTACAAACGTAATTTAATGTCTCATTTCCCATATTCCAAAGTTTGAGAGCGATATATCATTTCGTTTGGACAGGGTGAACGCCGAAAAAAATTTTTCACAACCAAAAGCGCAGAGCATGCCCTTAAGGCCATGTAAGACTTACCCGATCCCTACCTTATCGACATTTTTTTCTCTGCAACGTTACTTCTACATTTATTGAGATATCAAATTGAAAATTTCTAAAATTGAAGCTGAAGCATTAATTGCCCTTAATGAAAAATTTTTTTCGAAGTCACCACGGCCAAACAAAATGATATATCGCTTTCAAACTTTGGGATATGGGAAATGAGACACTAAATTGCGTTCTAAAATTAAATTTAAGTAGTAATTTTGAAAAAAAATCCGATCTCTACCTTACCGACTTAGCTTTTTTCAAAATTACTACTCAAATTAAATTTTAGAACGCAATTTAGTGTCTCATTTTCACAAACTACGGGCAGAGAAGAGAGCATGCCCTTAAGGTACGTTTATCTGGTCCTAAATATTGACATTTATATAAAAAAAATTTTTTTCAAAAAAATTTTTCTTATTTTTACAAAAATTTAAGACAAGATAAACATACCTTAGCATAGAACATATCTTTACTTTTAGAAATTTTCAATTTGATATTTCAATAAATATACAAGGTTGTAGAGAAAAAAATGTCGGTAAGGTAGGCATCAGGTATGTCTTACATGGTCTTAAGGGCATGCTCTGCGCTTGGTTGTAAAAAATCTTTTTCGGCGTTCACCATATCTAAACGGAATGATATATCGCCCTGAAACCTTGGAATATAGGAAATGAGATATTAAATTACGTTTGTACATTTAGTTGGAGCCATAATTTTGAAAACAAATCAGATCCCTACTTTACCGACTTGATTTTTTTTCAAAATTTTGACTGCAACTAAATATACAAACGTAATTTAATGTCTCACTTCCTATATTCCAAAGTTTGAGAGCGATATATCATTCCGTTTGGACATGGTGAACGCCGAAAAAAATTTTTCACAACCAAAAGCGCAGAGCATGCCCTTAAGGCCATGTAAGACTTACCCGATCCCTATCTTACCGACATTTTTTTCTCTGCAACTCTACGTCTACATTTGTTAAGATATCAAGTTGAAAATTTTAAAAATTGAAACTAATAAAGCATTAAGGTACGTTTATCTGGTCCTAAATATTGACATTTATAAAAAAAATTTTTTTCAACAAATTTTTTTTTTATTTTTACAAAAATTTAAAACCAGATAAACAAATCTTAGCATATTTTCTTTAATTTTACAAACTTTCAGTTTGATATCTCAATAAATGTAGAAGTAACGTTGCAGAGAAAAAATTGTCGGTAAGGTAGGAATCGGGTAAGTCTTACATGACCTTAAGGCTGTAGCTTTTTTGAAAAAAAATATGCGTTTGGTCCTACTGTGAATATCGGGGCACCACAAATTCTTGCTACTTCACTGCGCCAGGAGCGCATAAACTGATCAACTCAACACACGGAAGATCGGAAGAACACAGTCGAAAATTGTCTAATGGTGGCCGAAGTCGTTTTCTTGTTTCGTGGCTCTTCAGCTACGTTTCGTGGCGCGAGCTGAGTTTTCCAGGTGTTTCTTACTCATTCCGCATCTCCTTAAAAAATATATGAAAAAATCATGTTGAGTTTCTGTCGACAGTCGTTACTAGCCAACTCTCAAAAGTGAGTACCTTCATATTTTACCCAACTTTCCAGTGCAGTGCCGGCTTTTCTTCCCCTAGAAAATATTCCTAAATATCGATTACATATTCCTTTGACACATATATCGGGCGTGTTTCGTAAACACTATTTAATTTATCTCTCCTTATTTTTCTTCTGCAGCAAAATTAAAATTTATTCAAATGTTTACAAATCACTCTGGCTTTGTTTTTATTTTACTTTCACCTCATTACCTGACTTTAATTTTTTCCTGTTCCCTTTGTTGTCGAAATATCATCTGAGTGTTGAAAAGTGTTGAGTTTTGAAGGGGGAATATTACCTTGAGAACGTTAACGAGAACGAGAATATAACCGAGTACATTACCGAGCATTGGGAGCGAATTTTACCACTTTTTTTTTTAATTGTAAATTCTGAGAAAAATTTACAGACAGATTACAGATAAGTTATAATTCTTACACTTATATTGATATTTTATAATAAAATTCATTTAATTATTTTATAACTATTTTGCTATTTTAAATTGTAATGTTTATATTTGAAAATCATATATTATCATATATTCTCCACAAGGAGAATATTCTTGGTAATAATCTCGAGAATATTGCCCGATTTTATATGACAGAGAATTTTACATCTCTAGAAAAGTATAAACTTCTAAACAAAAAACAAGTAAGTTTAAAATAAAGATGAAGCAATTGCTGATTTCCTGTCAGTTGAGACAAGACGTTTCTGATTGGTGGAGAATTTCAGGGAGGTTCTTTGACTGTTGCAAGTTCAAAATCGTTTGAAATTCGAAATATATTTCAAATTTTCAAGGGGGAATTGATATTCTATTGTCCAAGGCGATTTATGAAATCCGGCAACAATGGATTCTCCTGTAATTTTCCACTCGCAGAATCAGCTGGTCTGGTCCCAAGCTTTGAAAATCAGATGTGAGATCTTTCGAAAATAGGAAGTTTTAACACTTTAACAGTTATTTTTAGCTTGTGTGACGAGCTTAGATTTTAATTTAGTTTACGATTGTAAGGTCGTGTATTATAAAAACAGGCCGAGGTCCGGAAGCCTGTTTAATGTTTTTTGCGAGAGGCAATGACCTGTGTCCTTGAAAACAGATGACAATCGATTTTTTGCATCTATTTTTTTTTACGGTTAAAAAGTAACGGATTTTGGGAGATTCGATTCGAAAAAAAATTTTGTTCGAAATGCGAATCGGGACCAAATCTTTTGGGATAACATTTTTTCATTGAAAAACCCAAATTCCGGGTTTAAAAAAATACCGAAGAAATAATTCCAGATAAATGCAAATAAGAAATAATAGACGAAGAAAAATATGAAAAATAACGTAAATTTACCGAAATTTAAAATTCTGGAAATTGAAAATCCTTGAAATTTCAAATTCCAGAAGTTGAAAATTCTCGAAAAATAAAAATTTTTGGAAATAAAAAATTTCAGGAAGAAAATAATAATACAGAAAAATGTATAATTTCTGAAATTGAGAGTTATCGAAATTTCAAATTCCTAAAATTATAAAATTCCCGAAGTTTTGGTCGGAAATTTTTAATGTCGGGAAATTTTACTTACGGGAATTTTCAATTTCAAGAATATTTAATTCCGGAAATTTTAAATTTTGATGATTTTCATTTTCGAGAATTTTGAATTTCGGTAAATTGACGTGATCCCATTTATTAACGAAAATAGAAAATTACCGGAATTTGAATTTCCTAAAAATTTAAAATACCCGAATTTTCAAATTCTCGAAAATAAATTAAAATGTTTTAATATTCGGAACAAATTTTTGTCTAAAAATCAAAATCCCGAATGTGGAAAAAATTCTGAAAAAGTAAACCCAAAAATTCAAACTCCAGAAATTTCGGGTTCCCAAATAATAATAATAATACCAAAAATTTTTTTTAATGCAATATACCCGAATTTTCACATTTCCGAAAATTCAAATTCCCGAAAATTAAATTCTCGGAAATTCCAAATGCCCAAAAATTAAAATTCTCGAAAATAAAAAAATTTTTTTAAATTTTTGTTCTATTTCTCTAGAATTTTTGTTTATAATTTCTTTTCAAAACTTTTTTTCAAAATTTCTCAAAATGGTTATTTAAAAATTTCTCCTTAAAAAATTAATATTGCTTAATTTTTTTTATTTTGAACAGAAATTAAAAAAAAAAATTCCAGAAATTTTAAACAAAAGTTTCGGGAATTTGAAATTTAGGGTTTTGAGAATTTGAATTTTAAAAATTTAGAGAATTTGAAAATTAGGGTATTTTCTTGGAAATGAGAATTCGGTAATTTTCAACTTTCCTTAAAAAACATTTTGGATAATATTATTTTTATTCAAGAACTTGAAACTCTGTGAATTTGTTTTCGATAATTTTTTTTGGTATTATTTAATTTAATTAAAAAAAAATATTTTACCCGAGATATAAAACACTGGAATTTTCAAGTTCTGAAAAACTCATTAATCAATTTTTACTTAATTTTCGTTAACTTTATTTTTAGGGAAATTGAAAGTTTGGATATTTTGTATTTTAGGGAATTTTCTAGTTTCCTTGATTTTAAAATTAAAATTTTAATTTCTTTAATAAAATTGTTCGTAATATTATTTTTATTCTTGCATTTAAAATTAAAAAATTTGCTTTTCTCTAGAATTTGAATTCTTGCAAAATATTTTAAATTTAAATATTTTGCAAAATAATTTTAAATTTAAAACAAATAATTTTTTTCAAACAGCAGTGTTCAAAATTCATCAAATTAAAGTTGAAAACATTTATATTTTTAAAAAATTGTTAATAAATTCATTTTTTCGAAAGCAAGGCCTATAATTCAATTAAAAAGATTTAAAAATTAAAATTATTATTACTAAATAATGAAATAATAATAATTTATTAATTATTTAGATAACATTTGCTAAAAAAACTAATTTTTCCTTTAAAACTCTCTTTTTATCTTATAACAATATTTTTTATCATTTCATAAAACTGTTTTAGTAACATGAAAACATTTTCATTAAGGAATCTCAGTAATTAAAATATAATTGCCCTTTTTTTAAAAAGAAGATTGATAAATAATATAAGAGGTCACTAAGCTGATAAATCTCAATTTGTCACTCATTATCGTAATTTAATTTGAGCAAAGTGAATTTATTAATCTTATCGTTTGCAGTTGCACTAATTGACTAATTTGTCATAATTTTTTCTCTTAGTGATAATCAAAGCCCAAGGTCAGTGAAGAGATAACGTTACATAATGATATGAGTTCCACATTATTTTGTCTGGCAATGATTCATAGTTCTGCGACTCGTCGGTCGCAAATAACTTGGACTTTGTTGATTACACTTTTGCGAAATGGTATTTTCAATAAATTTTGGCTCCGTCGTTCAAAAAAATTTAAAAAACATTTAAATATCATATTTCTCAATATAGTATATATTTTCAACAGTAAATATTTATATCCTTATAAAAGTAAAATAAAAAGAATAATAAATAAAAAATAAAAAAAAATAAATTATAAATTATAATATAAACCAAAAAAGTCTCGTCTCTTTTTTTTGTAACCACTAACAAGTTTGATTAAAAAATTTCTATTTATATTTGAAATCAAAATTTTTGATAATCCATGAAATTCTGTTAAAACTCCTTGAGAAATTTTAAAAGATCGTGAAATATCTTGTAATATTGAAATTTATTTATTTCATTTTAAATATCCTTTGAAAACTTTGAAAAAATCTACAAGACATCAAATTACAAATTGGAGTAAAAGTTTTTCAAGTTTCCTGCAAAATACTTTTTTTTTCATGCTATTAAAGAAGACTTTCAAAAATTCGAGGAAAAAAAATTTGACTCTGGACCAGGATTCGAACCCAGGTCGCCTTTGATTGAAAATCAATTATTCGAAGCACAACGACCTTACAATGATCAACCATTATTATCGAATATAATTTCTTGTTAAACTACAAAATGCGACAATAAAAAAATATTAATTAAAAGAAAAAGAAAAAATTGTCTTTTTTAAAATTTGTACCACGATCAATTTTATTACTTTTATTTTGTGCATATCGATTCAGTACTTTTGGTGCAAGCCTAATTTTTGACATTATTGACAGATGACACCTGTTCGTGTTTAGACGGTCACAGTATTTATAAATAGTACAGTATTATCTACGAGGCTTCCTTCTTTTCTCGACCGGTATTGATATATAACGGGTGACTTACAAGTGAAAATAAAGCTATAAATTATACTATATTATACTATTATAATAAATAATACTTAACAGTTATACTACTAATAATAATAATAATTACATATTATTATTAAACTAATAAATAATAATTATATTTATTATTGTATTCATTACGTATTTATTTATTTTATTTATTTATTCCAAGTATTTTGAAGTTTGTGAATACTGTAAACTCTGTGAATATTGTAAATATTGCAAATATTGCAAATATTGTAGACTTTAATGCAATGAGACACAAGGAACTGTAAACTTTTTTTGCTATTTTTTCTGAATAAAAAACGAAGAGAATGACACCTTGGTGACTAAAAAATAAATTTTATTCAGTTAAATATAAGGATTTTTGTAAAACCATTTTTTTCCTGGTAAAAAAAAATTCTGCGTTAAAAAACGCATCCAAATCATGTTTTACTTTCCGTTTAAAAATTTTTTTCACCCTTTTACTATACGATTTGTAATTTTTCGAAAAATTATACAAATTTATAATTAAAAATGAAAAATAATTAATTAATTAATTATAAGAATTTATAACTTAATTTATAACAATTTTCTCTAAAACAAGTGGATATAGTTTCTATTTTAAAAATAGTGCATATACATACAGAGCGAAAAGTTATCTAATTCTAAAAATCGTTTAATAAATTGGGAAATTTAATGTGAGAGTTAGAACTTATTTCCAAAACACCCTGAATGAAAAAAATTAAAGTTAGTAGATAGTAGTAACTACAAAATTTCATAATCATTGTTATTTTATTTTAAAAATATTGAAGACACCATATAGATAGAAAATTCCCACGTTTATTTGGAGATCCTATCTTAAGTAAAATCTCGAGAGCTAATACTTGACTAGCTGATTATATATTTTTATCTGTACCAAAAGTCTTTTAAATTCTTATCACAGGCTGGTTTCATTTATTCCTATCACAACATACAAATTAGTTGTTTACTGAAGAGGCTACTCTTCTGGCATTTTATATAGGATTTTAAAAAGCTTGTAAGGATTTTATGAAATTATTTTTTTTTAACTGGTTGTAAGGAATTTTTATGTTCCTCGTGGAATCTTGAAGGATTTCACGAGATTTTTATGATTTTTAAAAGCTCTTGTGGAATATTAAGGAATTTTAAGAGATTTTTACATTTTTTTTACGAATTTTAACGTTCTTTATGGAATCATTAAGAATTTTAAGAAGCTTTTAAGAATTTTAAGAGACTTTAAGACATTATAAATATTCTTGTGGAATTTTAAGGCCATGTAAGACTTACCCGATCTCTACCTTACCGACATTTTTTCTCGGCAACGCTACGTCTACATTTATTGAGATATCAAATTGAAAATTTCTAAAATTGAAGCTAAAGTATTAAGGTACGTTTATCTGGTCCTAAACATTGACATTTATAAAAAAAAAATTTTTTCAAATTTTTTTTTATTTTTACAAAAATTTAAGACCAGATAAACATACTTTAGCATATTTTCTTTAATTTTAGAAATTTTCAATTTGATATCTCAATGAATGTAGACGTAGCGTTGTAGAGACAAAAAGTCGGTAAGGTAGGGATCGGGTAAGTCTTACATGGCCTTAAAGGCTTGTAAGAACTTTAAGAAATTTTGATTTTTTTAAAGTGGTCTTAAGAGATTTGAATGTTCTTCATGACTGGATTTCTTCATTTTACTCATCAAATATTAAATTTAGAATTTTTTCCCTCTGTAGAATTAATCAATTTTTAACTAGAATTAAGGGCATGTGATTCTTTATCATAAGAGCAAATTAGTTATACCAATTATACATTCAAAATAATAAATATTTTTAGCTAATAAGAGTCAATAAACCTTTGTCTAAATGAGACGAAGGTTTATTGACTCTTATTTGCTAAAAATATTTATTATTATGAATGTACAATTGGTATAACTAATTTGCTCTTATGGTAAAGTATCACATGCCTTTAAGCGCACAGAGCTAGAAAATATCTAATTCAAATATTTTTTTTAAGTAAAATGAAAATATTGATTTTTGAAGTCAGATTTTGAATTCTTCGTTTTATACAAAAAATATCGAAACTAAATATTTTTTCGCTCTGTACGCAGTCTTATATTTAAAAAAAGATTAGTGCTACAGAGGAAAAAAATATTTATCTATAATTTTCTTTTAGTAAAATGGAGAATGGAATTTTGAGCCTAACACTTGGGTCCAACACCCTTAAGGGCATGTATTACTTACCCGATCCCTACCTTACCGACATTTTTTT
>CAJFCO010018455.1:42362-69414 GCA_904066015.1 Synergus gifuensis | reverse complement strand
AATCATTTACACTCGATTATTTTGAAAAAACCAAGTTTCTACCTCTAAAAATGGCCAAACAGTCCATTTGTTAATTAAATTTGTCAAAACAATTATCAATTGTTATTGATTGATAGCAAAGAGTCATTGCTAACTAATAAGCTACTCATGCATCACAAAAACGCAATTTTTTTCTCAAAAAATGCCTAAACTGATAAAAATTTATTTATATAAATATTGTTAACAATTAAAATTGTTTATTGTTATGTAAACTCCCTAAAGGTTTAAAAATTAGGCATTTTCACTTGATTATGTTAAAAAAACCAAGTTTCTACCTTTAAAAATAGTCAAATAGTGCATTGTTAATTAAATTTGTTTAAAAAATTATCCATTATTATTTAACAACTAAATCGGGTAAGTATGTAACATTTGTCTATAATTTTTGGCCGATTCAGTAGAAAAAACTATAATTATATCAGTTAAATTTGATCGTGTCACCTAGCACGGATTAAAAATTTATCCGTTTGAATGATTACCTATCCTCTTTAATCCGTTCTTCACAAAATATTATATTAATAGCATATTTTTATTTGACGACGGATTTAAACAGATAGATATGGATAGATTATTATTAGTTGGATTAAAGAAGATACATAAGGATAGAATACCCTTACCTATCTCACGGATAGGTAAGGATAAAAAAAATGTTCGGATTCAAACGAATAGTGGCAGATTATATTCCACTTCACGTATTGAAAATGATTCAAACGGATAAAGATTTTAAAATCTAACCAAGGATAGAACATGATTGAATAGGATGCAAAATTTACATTCAAACTGTTTCTATCCGTTTGAATTAGGGATATTCAATTCTCTTAGAAAAATCGATTCTAGAATCGATTCTGCAAGAATCGATCTACAATGCTTTTAATGCTTATTTATGCATTTGGGACGTTCTTTTACAAACCGAACAGAGAATTGACCGACACATTTTTGATTCAGCTAAAACTTTTTTACGGGTTCTTTATCGAAAAAGAAAAAATATGTATTCGCAATTTTTTTTTTTTTTTTTTTTTGAAAATCGGAATGATTGAAAATTTGAGAATTTGGTGATTTTTGGCTTGAAGACTATTTTTTAAAAATACATAACTCCGGTTCTATTTGAGATAGAGACTTTATTTTTTTTTCATTTTAAAGGTGAAAGAGCGGGATTTAATTAAAACATACTTCAAAGAAAAAATATTAACAAATTCAAATTGTTATAAATAATTGAAATTTTTAAATCGATTTTTAATAATTGCCCTACCCATAAATCAAGTTTTTAGTATTTTTATCGTATTCTACGTTAAATTTCCTTTCGAAAACGATTTTTTAATAGATGGAAAAATAATTAGAACTGTCCGAAAAAATTTAATTTATCTAGCGCGGTACGTCACATCGGCGCGCGGGTCACATTGCACGGCCCATTTTCTTGTCTCATATCGTTTTTCTTTGAAATATAAATGATTATCACATATTTTGAATTAAATAATCTTGTTTATTAGCCAAGATGACTTTATTAAAAATTGAAGAAATAAATAAATAAAAATAAATAAATGAAAAACATCACTGTTGAAAATTAAAATTCCTAATAAATAAGATTATTGAATAATCTTTATTATTTATTAATTATTTATTAATATTTATAATTATCTTTAGTAATTATTGAATAATAAATAAGATTATTTAATTATTAATTTATTAATAATAATTTATTAGTAATAATTTATTTATAATTATTTAATTATTACATATTTTTAATTAAATAATCTTATTTAATAGCCAAGATGACTTTATTAAAAACTGAAGAAATAAATAAATAAAAAGAAATAAATGAAAAACATCAATGTTGAAAATTTAAATTCCTAATAAATAAGATTATTTAATAATCTTTATTATTTATTAATTATTTTTTATTTTATTTATCTATTTATTTTATGTTTTTATATTTTATTATTTATTAATTATTTATTAATCTTTATCATTATCTTTAATAATTATTGAATAATAAATAAGATTATTTAATTCAAAATATGTAATAATCATCTATATTTCAGAGAAAAACGATATGAGACAAGAAAATGGGCCGTGCAATGTGACCCACGCGCCGATGTGACGTACCGCGCTAGATAAATTAAATTTTTTCGGGCAGTTCTAATTATTTTTCCATCGATTAAAAAATCGTTTTTGAAAGGAAATTTAACGTAGAATACGATAAAGGTACTAAAAACTTGATTCATGGGTGGGACAATTGTTAAAAATCGATTTAAAAATTTCAATTGTTTATAACAATTTGAATTTGCTAATATTTTTTCTTTGAAGTATTTTTTTTTATTAAAGCTCGTTCTTTTACCTTTAAAATAAAAAAAAAAGTAAAGTCTCTAGCTCAAATAGAACCGGAGTTATGAATTTTTAAAAAATAGTCTTCAAGTCAAAAATCACCATATTCTCAAATCAATCCTTCCTATTTTTCCCCCAAAAAAAATCTTCGAATACGTATCTTTTCTTTTTCAATAAAGAACCCTTAAAAAATTTTTAGCTGAATCAAAAATGTGTCGGTCATTTTTCGTCCAAATCTGTTCGGTTTGTAAAAGAACGTCCCATTTATGACATTATCAATTTTTTTAACATTTCAATTTATTAATTTAATTTAATTTAATTTAATTTATTAAATTTTTCATTACATTTCATTTAAAAAATCGACTCTTCGATTCTCAGGGTAAAGAATCGATTCTCTTAAGAATCGAATAGCAAAGGGTGTAAAAAATCGAATTTTTTTTAAAAAGAATCTGTCTTTTGGAGAATCGAATCGGAATCGAAAATCCCTAGTTTGAATCCGTTTTTCTTCATAAACTTCACAGGTAAAATATTTACATAAATTTAAATTTATTTCTCATTTTTTTTCTTCAGAACGTAGACACGATGGACCTGTCCAGTAAACTTCATCAAAATCTTGAAGAATCCCTGATATCAAGAATTTTGAATGCAGTGGAGATATTCATGAAGGACGAAGACAGCCTTCCAAGAACTGAAGAAGACGATTGTTCCACAAGGTTCCAGTACTTGATCAATTTTTTCTTGAGCCAGACGAAGGACTTCGATATTTTAAGTCCGAATTATGCAACGCTTCTTCATTTTATTGTTAAATACGGGGACATCGAAAGTTTTATGATTCTTCTGGACAGCAAGGATAAATTCGATGTTAATGCAATTAGCTCGAAAGGAACAACCTTAATGCACATTGTTGCTATAAATGGCTCCTGCGAAATGATGCAGACGCTTCTTGATCGCGGTGCCAATATTAATATCCGAACAGGCAAAAGTGATGCAGTTGAGCAGCATTTAGGACTCAATAATAACTTTGATGAAATGGAAGGATATACTCCACTTCACTGTGCTGCTTATGCAGCAAATTTGGAAGTTTTAGAGATGCTTTTGGACAATGGGGCGGATATCAATGTTTTGTCCTATTACGGTACACCACTTCATTTTGCTTGTGGCGATATTAACGGTAATCTTGAACATGATTATCTGCTCAAAAAGAAGAGCTACTGGTCAGAAAATAAAATAATTTCTAATGCTAATCGTGTAAAAGTAGTAAAAATGCTTCTTGAACGGGGTGCCAAGGTCGATATAACAGATTCAAATAATCAGAGTGCCCTACAAAGGGCTTGCTTTAATTGGAATTTTGAATTAATCCAGGTTCTTTTGGAACACATTGCCCCGGTTTAAATACGAGGAGGGAAATTTGAAAAAAAAATATTTTACTTTTTTTCGAAAAGGAAAAGATACGTAGACGTATTTTTTCTCAATTTTTTGGAAAATAAGAATTGAAAATTTGAGAATTTGGTGATTTTTGGCTTGGACTGTTTTTTAAAAATTCATAACTCTGGTTCTATTTGAGCTAGAGATTTTATTTTTTTTTCATTTTAAAGGTAAATGAACGAGCTTTAATAAAAAAATACTAAAAAAAAATATTAAAAAATTTAAATTGTTATCAACAATTTAAATGTTTAAATCGATTTTTGACAGTTGCCCCACCCATGAATCAAGTTTTTAGTATTTTTATCGTATTCTACGTCAAATTTTCATTCGAAAACGACTTTTTAATCGATGGATAAATCATTAGAACTGTCCGAAAAAATTTAATTTATCTAGCGCGGTACGTTACTGAAATATAAATGATTATTACATATTTAAATTAGATAATTAATAAATATTAAATATAAAAAATAAATAAAATAAAAAATAATTAATAAATAATAAAGATTATTAAATAATCTTATTTATTTATTTCTTCAATTTTTAATAAAGCCATCTTGGCTAATAAATAAGATTATTTAATTCAAAATATGTAATAATCATTTATATTTCAGAGAAAAACGATATAAGACAAGAAAATGGGCCGTGCAATGTGACCCGCGCGCCGATTTGACGTACCGCGCTAGATAAATTAAATTTTTACGGACTGTTCTAATTATTTTTCCATCTATTAAAAAATCGTTTTTGAAAGGAAATTTAACGTAGAATACGATAAAAATACTAAAAACTTGATTTATGGGTAGGGGAATTGTTAAAAATCGATTTAAAAATTTCAATTATTTATAACAATTTGAATTTGTTAATATTTTTTCTTTGAAGTATGTTTTAATTAAATCCCGCTCTTTTACCTTTAAAATGAAAAAAAAAAATAAAGTCTCTATCTCAAATAGAACCGGAGTTATGTATTTTTAAAAAATAGTCTTCAAGCCAAAAATCACCAAATTCTCAAATTTTCAATCCTTCCTATTTTCTAAAAAAAATCTTCGAATACGTATCTTTTTTTTTCGATAAAGAACCCGTAAAAAAGTTCTAACTGAATCAAAACTGTCGGTCAATTCTTTGTTTGGTTTGTAAAAAACGTCCCCTATACATTCCACTTGATCCCTTTTTTGTAATGTAACTATAATAATAATTTTAACTAAATTATTTAAAGAATAATTTTAACTTTTTGCTGAATAATATTTTCGTCTATATTTTATTTTGTAAACTTTTATTATTATAATTCTGTAATATTATGTATTAGTCCTATACTAATAGTTCTATACTATGTAACTCAAAACGAATAATTGTTATAGTAAATCAACAATGACACTAAATAAAGAAAAATTAAATTAAAACAAAATTTTATTTATATGTTTTTTTATTTATGAACTGTGAATACATATGTGACGTCCGAGATAAGAGACGCACTTACCTTTATTATATTATAGAGTTGTTCCTCGTTTTCTATCCGGTGGAAAGCGTGATAATAGAATTATCACGCAATGCCACTAGAGTCGGGGACGAGGATAACTGAACAGAGTGGTAGTTGGTGATTCGTAACAATAAATATTTATTCAATAAACAATTACAAAGGGGGAGGTTTACAATAATCAGTGTGATTTCATATGTAAAGAAGAGCTTCGTCAGGAATCCTTTTAGAGCAGCATGTAAAGGGGGAAATAATTAGAAATGTATAGAGGGGGTTAGATGTGAATATGGACAATGGGACTTACCGTCTAGCCTTGTGGCTGGAGCCTTCAGTAATTGCCGAAGAATCTAGGTGATCGAATGGGTTTGGACCTCGTCTGGTTGGTCCTTGCGCTGGGTTACTGGAACGGGTGACAGGCCTACTGGATACGGACGTAGCTGTCGGATTGGGTCACTGATCTCTATAATACACTGGATAGTGGATCTGTAGTTCTTAAAATGGCACCAATTGAACCTAGTGGCGGCCATCTTTACTGAGGAATTTTGTGCGTTTTTGGCGGCAATTTTCAAATTACGTTGATACTATATGTTTGTCTGAAGTGGAATTACACTTGTGTTTCTGACGTTTCTGCCCGAAAGCAAACTTATATCTTTAATGTGATTTTTTTATTTATGTATCAATAATATTAATTAATAAGTGAAAACATGGTTGTGAGATGTGAGTATTGTGGTGAGGAATCACAAGAAGGATTGAGATCTTTACACATGTAAGTACTCAAACACATACATTATATGCTTGTAGGTTATGTTATATGTTTATATAATTATAACCCTCTATTTAAGTAGTTTCAGATTGTTCTGTTATTTATTATACCGATTAAAAATTAAACAAAATTAAAACAGAACATATTATATTTTGTAACGATATACATATATGTATATACATTTCAGGTTTCCAAAGTCTCCGAATCAGCAGATGTGTTGGATTGAAAATATGGGAATTGATAATTTTGTTGTCACAAATAATATGAGATTATGCTCAGATCATTTTGACGAAGGATGTTTACTAAAGGACGGGAACCTTGTGAAACTTAAATCAGGGAGCATTCCAACTTTATTTTCAGCATGCAAATTAGCATGCGCATATTGTAAAGTAAGAAGATATAAGAATGATAAGAATCTGTCTTTTTACAAGTAAGTAATAAATGTTAAAAATAAAAATCCTGTATAAAGAAGTAAGTTTTTATTTACAAGAATATAATAATTAAAATTGTAGCATGCAATATGTATTTGAAATTGTAGCATATTAAAAAGGAATCTTTGTTTTATGCTTCGAAGGTTTCCACTAGAAAATGAAGCGTTATTAAAGAAATGGCTAGATGAAATGAAAATGGAAGATTTCCTTCCAAGTACGAAAAGTATTATTTGTTCGAATCATTTTGAAAAGTCTTGTTTTTATCGCCGTGGGAGAACTCTTTTGAAGAGTGATGCAGTTCCTACATTATTCCTACGCAACAGTCGTGAAAGTACGTCCTTTTATTTTTATTTTCGTAAATGAAATTCGTAGATCGCAGTTGTTCACAATTTTTTTAAGCTATTAAATACTTATAACTGTTCTTTAAAATTATTAATTTTTACACAAAATTTTATGAAAATTTACATCGGCTTAAAATATAAAGATTGTCTTTCATGATAGTAGCTTTTTCTAATTTTTCATTGTAAGTTTTGAATTTTCTAGCAAGCTTGTAGTTTCCTTTTTTAATTTATTATAAGGACTATGATTTTCTATAATTCTCTAATAAAATGTAGTTTTTATGAAACTTTGCAATTTATTGATATTAGAGAATAAAAGGCCCCATTCACCGTCAAAGTCTTCTGATCGAAAACACCTGAAGTCTTCGGTAGTATCAACTGCAAAGAACTTGAATGAAGAGGAAACAGCTTGCCTTGCAGAGAATACACCACAAGAAGTGCAAAACATAGTTTTCTTGACAGATGATTTACCAGGAGATATAGGAAAACCAGATTGCTTAACAGAGGAAGGCACTCAAAACTCTGATAATGGATCAACTCAATGTAATAAGTAAGTATTAGTGATTATTGACAATTTCTAATGTTTAATTATGTTTAATATGTTTAATAATATTTAATTGACAATGTTAATTACAGCACATCAGGTTTTATTGAACATGATCACCGATATGTAACAACACCGCGGTCTTCAAAGAATAAGTTGCAAAGGATGCAAGAGAAAGTGAAAGTTTTGAAAGCTCAACTGAGGAATAAGCAGAAGAAAATTGTTCTTTTGAAGAAGAAGGTGAAAACATTAAAAGACATAGTTTTAAAATTACGTAAAACAAGAGCACTTCCGGAATCAGGGCTTGCATGCTTAGATTCGATAGCAGACACAGATGTTTCCCAGTTTCTCCAACGTTACGAAAAAAATATAAAGAAACGTGAAGCGCAGCAATCTGGAACCAAAAAAAGGTTGTTCAAAGCCCAACGCGGAATTCCCTGTAAAAAATTGAATATTTGTAAAGAGAAATATCCTCCGGCTCTCAGATCTTTCGCAATGACTCTGCATTTTTATTCACCAAAGGCGTATGGATTCGTTAGGCGAAAATTTTGCAATGCGTTACCAGATCCCAGTACTTTGAGATCTTGGTATTCTGCGATTGATGGCGAACCCGGATTTACTTCGGAAAGCTTTGAAGCCTTAGGCGTGAAGGTTTCCGAAGCACAAAAAGCAGAAAAGGATGTTCTTGTCGCATTAGTTTTAGATGAAGCAGGGATCAAGAAAGGGCTTACAATGTCGCAAAATAGAAAAGTTCGAGGTTTTGTTGACATAGGTAATGGTATGGAAGTCAGTGATTCTGTCCCATTTGCAACCAATGCTTTAGTTTTGATGGTAGTTTCTTTAGATAGTTCTTGGAAAATTCCCATAGGATATTTTTTAATAAATGGCATTGACTCAACTACTAATAGTGCGCTAATAACAGAGGGGTTAATACGCTTGCATAATGTTGGCGTCAAAGCGGTGTCCGTAACCTTAGATGGTACATCTGAGCATTTCGCAACAATGCGTTCCCTTGGGGCAAATTTTCAAATGCCCAACCCGCAACCATATTTTCCGCACCCGGTTACGAAGGAGAACATTCATGTTGTACTTGATGCTTGTCATATGCTTAAACTTTTTAGAAATTGTTTAGGAGAATACCAACAACTAATGAATGCTGAAGGGAACGTCATTCAATGGGGTTTTATCAAGTCCTTAGCTGAACTTCAAGAGAAGGAAGGTCTCAGAGCAGGAAATAAATTGAAAATGGCCCATATTTTATATCACAAGATGAAAATGAAAGTTGCTCTGGCTGCACAAACGTTAAGTAGCAGTGTGGCAGATGCAATTGAATTTTGTTCTAGTCTTGGTCTTCCTCAATTCCAAGAATGTGATGCCACTGTCCGATTCGTGAGATGTATCGATCGCCTTTTCGATTTTTTGAATTCTCGCAACCCCTTCGGGAAAGGTTATAAGTCTCCCCTACGAAAAAGTAATGAAGGTTTTTGGCGGTCATCAATTTTGTCTGAGTTAGAATACCTGAAAGGAATATCAGACATAAAGGGTGTGCCAATGTGGAGGACTCGGAGGCACACTGCCTTTGTTGGAATGATAACAGCTGTTCTATCTATTATTGCTATTTTCGATACTTATGTGAAGTCCAATGATTCACAGCTGAAGTATCTTTTGACATATAAATTAAGCCAAGACCACATAGAATTATTTTTCGCTGCTATCAGATGTTGTGGTGGATGGTGCCCGAATCCAACTTGTGCTCAGTTTATCTCAGCATATAAGAGACTATTAGTCCATCATGAAGTAGAAAGTGTCAATGGTAATTCTGAAGCTATGGATCGTACGAAAATTCTCACAGTATCTTCTGGTTTTTCCAAACGATGCACAGTGGACCTTTATGATCCAGCTGTGTATGATGTTATTGCCAATGTCAGAGTAGTCAAGAAATATGGATTAGATCAGAGTTTAGAGAATAGCGAGGTTGAAGAACTTTTTAACGAATTCCATCAGTGGAATGGAAATCTTTCCCTCTGTCTTTCTACTTTTTCCAAATCTTGTATAGCTCACATAGGCGGATGGGTTGTAAGAAAGTTGATTGACGAGCGTAAGCCAGTAGTTTCATGTGAAGAATGTCGGATTGCACTCTTACAAGAAACACAGACAGCGTCAGAGTTTGAAGACAATGGTCTTATCCAAGCTAAGACTCGAGGAGGCCTTATTTTTCCTAGTGAGTCAGTTGTTAAAATTTGTCTTCATACAGAAAAATTGATTCAGCATTGCTTAAACAAAGTAGCCTACCTTCCACCGACTGAGGCAAATTTTCCAGCTATTCTTTGCAACAAAGTAATGCAAGAAGTTTTTCAACCACCATGCGACATATTTCCTTCACTAAATAGTCATATTTTTGAAAACCCAATAGATGAGCCCAGCCACACGTATCTACTGACGAAACACGTGTGCATATCTTATATTAAACTTAGACTTTTTTCTGTCACAAAAATAGCTTCAGAGTCTGCTGTCGGACAGAAAATGCGTCATTATATGACGAGACAAATTATTTGGAAAAATCAATAATTTTTCTAAAGATTACAATAACTTTTCCTGGATGGTATTGCGTGCATGATTTTCATTCAGTATTATTTTTATTGTGATGAGCTTTTACCAAAGTTCTAATAGCCTTGTGATACATTTATCGATAGCATGAAGTACATGTAGACATAAGTGCATGTTAAACATTTTAATATTATTATAAGTACATATGTAAGTATTTAGTAAGTAAGCTGTAAATAGCAATACGTGCATGTTACTTTAAATATTGGTTTGATGGAGTGGTTTTGTTACACTATACTATCTAATAGTATTATTACCAAACATATTTTATTAGCGTGAAGTACATGTAGACATAAGGGCATGTCAAACATTTTAATAGTATTATAGGTACATATGTAAGTAATTAGTAAGTAAGCTGTAAATAGCAATACGTGCATGTTACGTACTTTGAATATTGGTTTGATGGAGTGGTTTTGTTGCACTATACTATCTAATAGTATTATTACCAAACATATTTTATTTTATTTTTTAATATGAAATTTAATTTTTAAATATTAGTTCATACTTGTTGTGTTTACTACCTTTTCGTATGGACCTCTACGGATTGGTCCACTACAGATTTTAATAAAATAGCTAGTACTATTATATTGTTCTTCTTATTTATAAATAATGTAATCTCAATTGCTTTCTTATCTACAGCTGTTGGTGAAGAACGATATGCCATAACGGACATGCAGACAGGAAAATGTATATGCACTTGAAAGACAGCACGCGAATTGGAAATCGCACATTGCTACCTCATCAATTTTACTTACTATATAAGAAATTAAAAAATTATACCACTATAATTTTATTGATAGTAATTATAGTATTAACAGAAATAATATAAATATTGTAAAAATATTACTATCAACATACAATTGCACATAGGTAATGAAGGTACGTGTACATAAAATGTTTTCATGATGAATTTAATTTTGCAAAGTTCTAACGATATTTACAGCGTTTGGAATTTTATTTTTGATTTTTTACTCTTTGACTTTTATTATTCATGCCTTATATGCATTCTACTCCAATAAATTTTGTAAAATAAAATTTTCAAGACTAAATTTTATTATTTACATCGCTGTCTTCACATTTATTGCAATATACAATAGAATTGACACAAAATCCTTCCTCCTATATCTTAAAGTCCTTCTTGTCCTACATTTTTTTAATTAAATGTTTATATTTTAGATGGTTGCACGTTATTCTTGCATTTTTTGAGTTTTCGGGCATAATTTTGATATTACTATTTTTTTCTCTAAACATATTTACTTTCATTACACGAATTATGTATCAACATAATTTGAAAATTGCCGCCAAAAACGCACAAAATTCCTCAGTAAAGATGGCCGCCACTACATTCAATTGGTGCCACATTAGCGGCTAGTTGGCCACAGCAGTCCACTATCCAGTGTATTATAGAGATCAGTGGATTGGGTGCTCTCACTGGCACACTGGAACTGGTTGACGGGCCTACTGGACAAGGACGTAGCCGTCGGATTGGGTGCTCTCACTGGCACACTGGAACTGGTTGACTGGCCTACTGGACAAGGACGTAGCCGTCGGATTGGGTGCTCGTACTGGCACACTGGATTAATAACGTGGATTCTCGTGAACTTGAAACGGATTGGTTGACGGGCCTACAGATTTAGGACGTAGGACCGGAGTCGCGTCAAACTATCTACGGACAGAGATTCGTTCTGGTTGCAGAATCTCGTTGAAGGTCGAAGATTACTAGGTGAGGAGCTCGTGGACCACGGGTTGACACTCTCGACGAAGACTGCGACCGAAGAGTTGATAGCCACGACGAAGACTGACTAGTTGGTAATCGCGACGACGACTGCGACCGACGAGTTGGTAATCGCGACGACGACTGACTAAAGCCGCGGATACCTTCTTTCTTATAGGACTTTTTTTGAGGGGGCGAAGATCATAAAAGGTTTGGACACCTTAGGGTCCATGGTGACGCACTTGGTTTTTAGCGTCCGGTGACCAATGGCGAAGAACACGTGTAATCTCTTGTTACGTGAAAAACAGATCGAAGCTTGTTTATTAACAAAAGTTTGGAGATAAGTTTGGAAACAACCTGAAGGGTTAGACAATGATTTCAATTTGCTGATTGCTTCTGGGGTGAGCTGATGGTTCAACCTTTGAGTTCTTTGACCCTCTGACAAGGTATCGGATCAATAATCGGATGTGCAGATTCTTATTTCTTAAGATGAATACAATGTTAATAATTTATTATAATAAGTGACGTGACGTCACACATAAGTTATTTTATTTACTTATTTATGAGTAAATAGGTAGAATATGGCTAAAATCACTTCTCCTTTCGAAATCTGTAAAAAAGGTCTGAATAGATATTTACAGAAAATGTTTGCTCATAAAATCTTATAGATACTTTATTACTACTATAATACATAATACATTTTTCAGTCTTATAATTGTATTTTTCTTTTATATTTATTTAAGAAAATACAAGTTTACAATTTATGAAGTTTATCTTCATGTTAAGACTTACTCAATACATTATTAAATAAATAATACATTATACAATAAATTAGGTCACAAACAAAGGATTATTCTTCTGCTAGAATTTCCAACTTTACCACATGAATTAGGCATATTTATTATTGAAAACGTAAAAGTTAGAATTACAAGGAATTTAAAATTTAAATTTAAATTTTCTCCTTATTTAAAATTTCTTTTCTTAAAAAATTTAATGAAAAATATTTCATTTATTTATTTCAAAACATTTTACTGTCGAAATAATAATTATATCTACTTTTAGAAGTTTTATATAGATATATAATGATCAATTTTTGTTTCTAAATATTGTATTAAAAATAAAATATTATTTCAAGGTTATTTACCATAAGATATATTTTAAATTAAAAAAAAACGGGAATATCGATTAGTTTCCCCTTTGCAAGTAACTTCACTCAATTCAAATAAATTTTGTATTGCCGAAGGAAAAGATGTGTACTTATGTTAATTTTTTTGAGTTATTACCAAAAAATGTTTTTTTTCTTTTTTACATTTTCGATTTTTCAAACCTTCTGAAAGTAAGTGAAACTTCGAATTTCATTCAGATATCAATTATTTGGGTAATTCGGGAAAGAATTAAAAAAATTTTTGTAAAAATTGTCAATGTTTTGAAAAAATGAAAAAAAATTTTTTTGACCTTTAATAAAAACTTGAGTTTTTGAGGTATTTGAACAACTCTTGGACCAGGTTGTCAGAAATACACACCAGGTCCAGTAAAATCAAAGAAAATTAAAATTCAAACAATCGTTTTTGAGTTATAACAAAAAAAACCATTTTTTTTTGACATTTTAAACTTTTCAAGTCTTCTGAAACTAAATTAAACATCCACTTTCGTCGAAATATCAGTGATTTTAATAATTGGAGCTATGAGTTTCAAAAAATTTTTTCAAAATTTGTCAAATTTTGAAAATTTTTTTTTGAGCTTTAATAAAAACCAGAGTTTTTGAAATATTTGAATGACTTTTAGACCAGCTTGTCAGTAATATCCTCAGAGTTCAGGGAAATCAAGGAAAATTAAAATCCAAAAAACCGTTCTTGAGTTATAACCAAAAAACCTTTTTTATACGTTTTTGATTTTTCAAGTCCTCAAAAATTAATGTAAAACATCCAGGACATCCTCATTATATTATCTTAATAAAACTTCGAGAACTGAATATAAATGCTTTTTCAAAATTCTTTAAGTCCTTCAAACACAAACTGCTGAAAATCATATCATTGATAAAGTAAGGTAACTGTCGCTGTATAAGTTTTTTCAAAAGGAGAGAATTTCTTTCAATTAAATCCCTCCGTGTCTCTCCCGCCTCGATGCATTCTTTCAGCAAACTAGCATACACAGGAAACTTTTTTACATATTCTCCAGTTTCTAAAACACCCAGTATATTCTCATTTCTTAAACGTAAAATAATTTTTTGAGCATCAAGCTCCAACAAATCGAAGTAGCAAATAGAACTTGAGCTACAAACTTTCTCCGCTTGCATAAGTTTTATCTCTCTCTCGCATTCTTTGTAAAATTTATTAGCTAAAGGTTGCCTTTCTATTCTGTCCATTCTGATATTCTTGACACCTTTACTTAAACTTAAAACAGTATAAGCGCACAAACATTTTACAGTCCTAAAAGTTGTTGTCTTAGACTTATGACTATTTCTTCTTTCATGCATTAGATAATCAACCAAAGATTGATCAAGAGGAGTCGCTCCTGTTTTAGTACAAGCATTGACATTTGCTTTTAGTTTCAGCAGACACCTTATTAAATCAAGATCATTCAGCCTAGAAGCAAAATGAAGTGCGGTGTTTCCATAATTATCAGCGGCATTAATATCGGCACCGTATTCTACCAAAAGTGTTGCAATGTCCGCAGAAATACCCTTAACGCTCGATTTTACCCCATAAATTAAAGGAGTTTCATTACGACAATCCCTAACATTCGGATCGAGGCCTTTGTCCAAAAAGAGTTTCAGAGTATGAAAATGATTCATCCCTGCAACATGATGAAGTGTGTTTCGTCTTCGGGGAAATTTCATTTCAAAATTTGCCCCTTCTAGCAATAAAACCTCGACCATTTTATCATATTGATTGTCGACTGCCGTTAGTAGTGGAGTTTTTTTGGCCGAATTGATAGCATGAATATTAGCCCCCCGTTTAATGAGCAATTTCACTATTTTTATCTTTTGAGCGTCATTAGATTTGTCCTTAGACTCAGAGGAATAAAAAGTATCGCAAGCTACATGAAGGGGCGAACCAATAGGCGATGTTGCATTTACGTCGGCACCTTTCTTTACAAGCATCTCAACAATATCGAACTTTCCTTTAGCAACTGCTAAATGAAGGGGTGAAAACCCTATGATTTTATTTATTACGTTCTCTTCCCCTTGGCCATGTTGGACTCTCAAATTGGAATCAGCACCATGATCCATGAGAGATTCTATCATTTCGGATGTCCCGTCAGTGGTGACAAAATGAAGAAGGGTTGTTCCTTTTGTGTTGAATGCGTTTAAATTATTATTACTATTTTTTAAAATCAAATTGAAACTTTCATTGTCTTTATGCCAGGCGGCAAAATGAAGAAGTGTGGAGTAATTTGAAGTAGAAATGTTTAAATTCGTTCCCTGGTCCAAGAAAAAATTGACCAAGTATCTGCATCTCTTGATGTTGTCAACTTGATTACTTTTTAGAAGTCTGACCTCTTCGGCGAGAAATACTTCGATGGCGTCCAAATTTCCTGACAAGAAGGCTTCCTGCAGTGGACTTGTACCATCTTTGCTGCACAAATTTATATCTGCTCCATGTTCTATTAATAATTGTGTAGTTTTGAAAGCATGTTTGCTTTTCCCTGAACGATAAATTCCGGTAAAGAGTTCTTTGTGAAGTTGAGTTAGGCCTCTTCTATCTTGAGCGTTGATATTTTTCCCGAAATTGAGGAAAGGCAGCCTTTGACGTGTGTAATCGTCATTACACTCTGCTTGGGATTTTTTCACAATGTCCATCCTCTGTAACCAGATACAAAATTTTATTTCAATTAAAATAGTTTGAGACATCATTTTTAAGATAAACCATAATACCGAGTGTGAAAAAATACCGAAAAAATAATTCCCAACAATTTCAAGTTCCGGAATAAAAATAATATTAGTGAAAATATTTATTAACGACAATTGAAAATTACCGAAATTTAAAATTTTCGAAATTTCAATTACCCTAAAATATAAAATAACCTAAATTTCAAATTCTGAAGAAATATTGAATTCGAAAGGATAACTATGAAAAATATAACATTGAATCTTGATTTTTTTATCCGTATTTAATATTTCAGTTATTTTTTGCATTAAAAATGTTAGAATTGGTGAAAAATTTGTAAAAAAATTAATTTTGTATGTATTTTAAATTGAGTTATAAATAAATCATATATTAGCGCTAATAAGTGTTGTGGAGAATTTCAAAAAAACTTAAACTCCTGATATTTTTCAAACTTTGTTGTGACGCCGTAGTATTTATTTAAAATTTTACAGTTCACAAAGTTAGCCATAACTTCAAACATGGCCGTGCGCAGGAATTCATGTTGGGGGGGGGTCGAAATATTTTTATGATTAATTCATATGTTACAATAAAAAAATTTCCTTCAAACGATCGTTTATGATGTAAAATAAAATATTATTTTTAATTTGTCTATGGGGGGGGGGGGTGAATCCCCCCCCTCGTTGCACACGGCCCTGACTTAAAAAATAGTATTTTCAACTCAAAGAATTCCAAATACAAACTTGAAGTCTTCTTTTTTCTATAACTGAACAATGATTTTGGACTCGATGATGAAATTACATATAAGAGAGAAAATTTACAGGAAATTTGTACTTAAAATTAAGAGTCTACCATAAATTATTTGCTCAAGTCTCGAAATAATGTGCAGCTTCCGAAATTGATAAATAAATTAAAGATTTTAAATTAAAGTTAAAAAATAATTAACTTTGTGAGCTGAAAAATTTTAAATACATTTTATGGATATACATTGGATTGCAGGAATATATAAATATATCAGTTTTTCACTTTTTTGAGATAATATCAATGAATGAAACTGAACAGGCTGCTCAAATATGAAAAATTATGGTTTTTTTGGCATTTTGCAACTTGAATACGAATAAAAAGAACATTTTTTGCAAAACTGGCCTCGACAGACGATAAAAATTACAATTATTAATAAAAATTAATAATAGGGTATATTTCTTCGAAAAAAAAGTATTTTCAAAAAAATAATTATTTAAACTAATGGAATTTGTTTAAATAATTAAAAATTAATTAACCAATGTTGATAAATATTCCGCTAGACAAATAAAATTAATTTTTATTATAAAAAAACGAGAATAAAGTGCTTAAAAGGTCGATTTGAAGAATTTACATTTTTCTTTTTAAGATTTAAGGCCATGTAAGACTTACCCGATCCCTACCTTACCGACATTTTTTTCTCTGCAACGATACATTTATTGAGATGTCAAATTGAAAATTTATAAAATTGAAGCTAAAGCATTAAGGTACATTTATCTGGTCCTAAATATTGAAATTTATAAAAAAAAAATTTTTCGAAAATTTATTTTTTATTTATACCAAAATTTAAGACCAGATAAACATACCTTAGCATATTTTATTTAATTTTAGAAATTTTCAAAATGATATTTCAATAAATGTACAAGTAAGGTTGCAGAGAAAAAAATGTCTGTAAGGTAGGAATCGGGTAAGTCTTACATGGCCTTAAGGGTAATTTTTAAGGCACCGTAGGGGTGTGTTAGGAGTGTAAAACCCATATGTGCGATACATGAAATTCTTTGTTGGATAGTTCTCAATAAACTTCTATAATTTCCTATAACATTTCCCAAAACCCTGAAAAATTATTCCAAAAACTCCAAAAAGTGCTTTTTCCCCATGCAATTTACATGGGAAACTTCAACTCAAAACCGACACATGATAAAATCAAAATTAAAAAATAGGACATTTTTGTTTTTCTTTTTTTTTATTTAACAACAATGAAAAAAAAATTTTGTTTTTTGAACATCGGGTTTCCAGAAATACTTAGATTCAATCCCAAATACCTAGAATCAATGAAGCAACTATCCACGAAAGTTTTCCAATAGCTCAGCTATTGTTTAAACATTTATTAAATTTTTTATAAACAAATTCATAAAGACAATAAATAATTTCTTATTTTATAAACAAATTTTATAAAAAATTGGCCATATCAGGTATTTATAATGTCATAAATAAAGTTTTTTCTACTGAATCGGTCAAAAACTATAGACAAATGTTACATAGACGATTTAGTCGTTTAATAACAATAGATAATTGTTTAAACAAATTTAATTAACAATTTATCAATTGTTATTGATTGATAGCAAAGAGTCATTGCTAAAGAATAAGCTACTCATGCATCACAGAAACGCAATTTTTTTCTAAAAAAAATGCCTAAACTAATAAAAATTTATTTATATAATTGCTTTTAACAATTAAAATTGTTTATTGTTATGTAAACTCCCTAATGGTTTAAAAATTAGTCATTTACACTTGATTATATTTAAAAAAAACAAGTTTCTACCTCTAAAAATAGCCAAACAGTGCATTTGTTAATTAGGTTTGTTTAAACAATTATATATTGTTATTGAAGGACTAAATCGGGTATGTAACATTTGTCTATAATTTTTGACCGATTCAGTAGAAAAAACTTTATTTATGACATCATAAATACCTGATATGGCCAATTTTTTATAAAATTTGTTTATAAAATAAGACATTATTTATTGTCTTTATGAATTTAGTTAAAAATCGGTTTCTGTCTACAAATGATTCATATTTAGTGCGACTCAATTGACGAATCACTGTCAATCCCCATGAATCCATTTTCACTCAATTATTTGTTTATAACAAATTCAATAAATGTTTAAACAATAGCTGAGCTATTGGAAAACTTTCCTAGATAGTTGCTTCATTGATTCTAGGTATTTGGGATTGAATCTAAGTATTTCTCGAAAACTCCAGCGCTGACTAAGATCATAACTACTCCTGAACCATTCAATATTTTGATCTGAAACTTTCCAAAAAACTTTATTATAGTTTTCTCCGCATTTTTCCCGCGAGAAGTTTTTTCTTGCTCAAAATTCCCTGAAAATTTCATTTAAAAACTCCAAAAACTGACGAACTGAGCACGAGCTAAAGTGAAAAACGGATTAAAATTGACTTTTTAAAAAAAGTCTGTTTTTTGCATTTAATTTTAAAACTAAAGAATCTACAATTTTTTTTATTTAAGAAAAAAGATGCGCAATAAAATTTCATATATAGATACATCCTTCAAAAATTAAAATTCGAAAATTTTATTAAAGCTAGGTTTGGGCCACCCGGCGCAGAGGGAAAACCAGCCACTAAAGGTGGTAAGAGAGGGGGAAGGCAAATATATATATATATATATGGCTTAAAAGGAAAAGAGACAGACTATTCTGATTTCTATTTCTTTCACTCTTGTTGATTTTCTACAGCAAGAGCGACAGGTGAAAAAAATGGACTGATACGCACAAAAACGCCAAAAATAAATCAAATCAAAAGAAAATTCCCATTATCCCTAAAATGAAGGACGATTTAGGTTGTGCGAAGGACTTCGAAGGACACGACTGATGAGAATGTAATAAACTTACCAGCACATGTAACTGAGCTCCATAAACACGAAAACTTGATTGTGTAGAAAGAATGTTGAAATTCAACAGTAAACAAGATTTGTAATACTTTTCACTTTGCACTGTCTTCAAAACGTAAATAAAAACACAGCGCGTCAATCAAGAATCAGCGTTATTTGGCGTCAAATCGTCAATTGAAATTGTCAGCGTTGTATTCGAGCGGAGAGAATTTTAACGAAAATTTAATAGATTCCTACATTACCAACATGAGATAATTAAGTCTAAAATAATTTCTGTAATAAAAAATAGGTTTTGGCTTTTGGCGAAAACTAAATTTGCTCTTATGGTAATTACTATATTTCTTGAAGGCCATATATATTATATATAATACGCATATAATTCTCTGAAGATTCCTACCTTGCGAATTTATTAAAATATATGGAGTTGAAAATTTTTTTAATTATAAGGGCATATGTGATACTTTACCATAAGAGCAAATTAGTTATACCATGAATTATACATTCAATAATAAATATTTTTAGTAAGTAAGAGTCAATAAATCTTCGTTTTATGTAGACAAAGGTTTATTGACTCTTATTTGCTGAAAATATTTATTATTGTGAATCTATAATTATATCATGGTATAACTATAATAAGTTTGCTCTTATGGTAAAGTATCTTAAAATAAAAATTTAAATCCAAATAAGCGTGCTGTAGAATACATTTTTTCAATTTTAGAAATTAGTAATTCGATATTTCATGATATATAATGTAGAATAAATATACTCTTATAGAAAAGCGGCTTTTGCAAGGCAAAATGCCGGTAAGGTAGGGATCGGATAACTGACCATATTAGCAAGATAACATAAAATTTTTAAAAATACAAAACACATTCATTATTAATTCTTCGTTACCATGCGAATTCAAACAAGGGCTTTGGGGGTGTTACGGAATAATTACCCTTCCCCCTCCACTCTCAAGGAAGGAGGTTAATAATAATTATTATTCACTCGAGTCTCCCAAATGTCAAGAAATTTTTGCCAGAGGTTCTCTCAAATGTCAAGAAATTCTTTATCCTCTATAGTCACATCAATTGGGCATGCGTATTGCGTATAATATAATATTTTTTAACATTTTAAATTGCGCGCGAATAGCAACCAATCAGATGCCGAACGCAACGCGTGCGCAGTGGTTACAAGTGCGATTTGAGAAAAACGGACTTGACATTTGAGAGAAACTTGACTTGACTTTTGGGAGAACTTGAGATTTGGGAAGTTGACTTTTGAGAGACTCGAGTGTATATATTATATATAATAATAATCTTTCTAATAATATAATATATTATATATATATATAATATATTATATATAAAACTTGATTCATGGGTGGGGCAATTGTTAAAAATCGATTTAAACATTTAAACAAATTTTCAAATTTTCAATCCTTATTTTCCAAAAAATTGAGAAAAAAAAATCTTTGAATACGTTAAAGAATTCGATAAAGAACCCGTAAAGAAAGTTTTAGCTGAATCAAAAATGTGTCGGTCAATTTTCGTCCAAATCTGTACGGTTTGTGCAATATTCATATATGCCTTCACTTGAAAACAAGTCAACCCAACCCTGGTTTTCATAAGATTCTAATGAAAACCAGGGTTGGGTTGACATGTTTTCAAGGGAAGGCATATATGAATGTTACTTATACACTCGAGTCTCTCAAATATCAACTTCCCAAATCTCAAGTTCTCCCAAATGTCAAGCCAAGTTTCTCTCAAATGTCAAGTCCGTATTTCTCAAATCCCACTTGATAACTACTGCGCACGCTTTGTATTCGGTATCTGATTGGTTGCTATTCGCGCGCAATTTAAAATGCTAAAAAATATTATATTATACGCTATACGCATGCGCAATTGATGTGACTATAGAGGATAAAGAATTTCTTGACATTTGGGAGACTCGAGTGTAGAGTTCGAAAGGCGGTAACTAACATCAGGAACGCTTAGAAAGTTACCGGTAAGGTACCGGTAAGTTTGCGAGCGATTCTTTTTTCGAGAACTTACAAGAATTCAAATTTTTCAACAAAATACACTCGAACCTCTGGAATTTCACCTTCTCGAATTTCACGACCTCCCGAATTTCACCGCATTCCTCTCTCGAATTTCACCGACAAGTTTCTCACTAAACACGTGATATCACTGCGCATGCCATGGCACTCAGCATCTGATTAGTTTCTATACGCAATATGCAATACGCATGCGCAATTGGTGTGACATTTGAGAGAAGGAATTTGGTGAAATTCGAAAGGGTCTCCGGTTAGGATTTGGTGAAATTCGAGAGGTTTGAGTGTAAATGAAAATAAAGAGGTATAAGGTTAGGATCCCATGATTATGACGCAATGCAAAACGCAATCATGGAATCCTAACCTTATACCTCTTTGTTTTCATTTACACTCGAACCTCTCGAATTTCATGAAATCCAAACCGGAGACCCTTTCGAATTTCACCAAATTCCTTCTCTCAAATATCACACCAATTGCGCATGCGTATTGCGTATTGCGTATAGCAACCAACCAGAAGCTGAGTGCCATGGCATGCGCAGTGATATCACGTGTTTAGTGAGAAACCTGTCGGTGAAATTCGAGAGAGGAATGCGGTGAAATTCGGGCGGTTGTGAAATTCGAGAAGGTGAGATTCGAGAGGTTCGAGTGTATAGACTCTCATACGAGTGGAAGTGTCTCTCATCTTTTTTGGCGAAGCCTTCCTGTTTTGCATTGTAAATATGTTGTCTCAACCCTGGTTTCTACAAGATTCTAATGAAAACCAGGGAAGGAACTGTTACTAAACGTCCCAGCCCTGGTTTCCATTAGAATCTTTTGGAAACCAGGGATGCGTCAATATGTCTACAATGCAAAACAGTGGCGAAGGCATATAATATAATAATAATTATGACTAATATTGTTAATTAATAATTAATTTAATAATTTGTATAATTTTTATAACTGTAATAATTTGAATTTCGCGCGTTATCGTAATCAAAGATATTTTTTTCGAAATCATTCCAACCACGAAGTAACATAAGGAGTAGGAACCACGAAGGAATAATAAGGAGACCCAACTGCCAGTGGAAAGCCTTTCGAAACTGGAAACAAAAACTAGATCATAAGTCTTTAGGAGACCTTTACTTGTGTGCGCATGTGCGCAGTTGTCCTCTTCCTACTCGTGGGAAAGTGTGCGAGTGAGAAAGTTTTTAAAATTGACATTAGATAGAGAGGTTATGTTCGTTTGTTGATTGTTATATGAACGATACTCCAAATAAATTATATAAACAATATTTTCAGTACGACATATTTCACGACATTTTACGATGCATTACATTTTACGACATTTTCGATCTTAGACATCTACGTCGATATTTTTTTCATTATGCAGGTTTTTTATCACAAAAAATATATTTGGAAGTGATAGAAAAAAAAAGTTTCAATAAATTTATTTCAACGTATGATTAACGAAACAATAACAAAGATTTATTACAACTTCAAGATTTCAAGATCAAAAAAATGTAATAATATTCTACATACTTACCACTTTTATAATCCACTCTTTTTAACTATAAAAATCTAAATTTTATCACACACCGCTGTATACCGCATGAAATCGCATAACAAACGAACATAACCTCTCTATATGTCAATTTTAAAAACTTTGTCACTCGCACACTTTCACAAGTAAAGGTCTTCTAAAGACTTATGATCTAGTTTTTGTTTCCAGGTTGCGAGAGGGAGTTCGGTCTCCTTATTATTCCTTCGTGGTAGGAACTCCCATTTCAAGTGGCCGCGTGTTTCCCGACATTACTAGAATTAGTGGAACTAGCGCTCCTTGCGTGAAAAGCTTGTAAACATGAATTTTCTCTAATTTTTGTTATCTGCTGTGCGTGCTGACGCTGTCAAAACCGTCAAAACAATTAAAGGTTTCTCTCATTTTGTAAATATAAATTTATGATTGTATAAATTTATTATTTATAATCATTTAATATTATTATAAAAAGATTGAAGACCATGGAATTACAAAAGAGAGACGTTTCAAAAGTAAGTATTTATGTTTGCATTATGGGATGTAAAATTAAAAAGAGGTTAGATAAGTCAAAATATTGTGTGAATACTTATAAAAACATGAATCAGCTGTAAGTGCATGGGGCAAATTCACGAAGGCAAAAAATAAACAACCTTTCACTTCTTTAGGTTATGTTGCTGAGCAGCAAATCTAAATTATTAATAGATATATTTACTTATATTATATGTTAGATAATAAATTTTTAATTATTGTAATCATTATTTTGGAATAAATCTGTTTTTAGGTTATGAATTTAGTTTTTATAATATAATATACAATAATATACAATAATAATAATATAATAACAATAAATATATTTACTCACTTTCAAATTATCCTTTTCATTACAACATTTCAAAAGCTGTCAAAAGTATTATTCACAAACACTACAAAATAAAAAACACTTCGTGGACTTCGTGTCAAAAACTCACAAACAGAACAAATTCAAAAAATACATGTCACGTGATGCATGTTTACTAGCTTTTCCCGTAAGGAGCGCTAGTTCCACTAATTCTAGTATTGTCGGAAAACACGCGGCCAGTTTTTCTCATCGGCACACACGAAGTTCCTACTCCTTATGTTACTTCGTGATTCCAACAAAGCGTTCATAGGGGTAACTAATTTTTTATGTCTAATGTTTATTGCTATTTATGTTTAAATATATTGAGTATAAACGTTATTAAAATTCAAAAATAAGAAATAAAAGTAAAAAATTAACATTCTCATAAATTCGTGATAAATTCTCCCATTCTCGGTAACATACGGTAACGTTCTCCGTTACCTTCACCAAATTTAAATTAACGATAATTTTCGAACTCTACCCATAGGCGAGAGATAAGAAGGAAGAGAAAAAAAGTGGGAATTGAAAGAGAAAGGAGTTAACTGAGATTGACAAGGAAATAGAAAGGAATAGATAAGAATGGGCGAGAGGTAGAAAGGAATAGACAAGTGGGGATAGAAATAAATAGGAGCGAATTGAGATTGAAAAGGAGATAGACGAGAATAGGCGAGAGATAGGAAGGTATAGAGAAGGTAGGATTGAAAGAGATAGGAGAGAATGGCGATTGACAAGGAGATAGAAAGAGATAGACGGAGATAGAGAAGAGATAGAAAGGGATAGATGGAGATGGACAAGAGATAAAAAGGGATAGAAAATAGGAGATCCAAAGAGATAAGCGTGAATGTGAAATGGAGATAGAAAGGGATAGACTGTATAAAAAGATAAAAAGAGATAGAGAAATGGAGATTGAAAGAGATAGGAGAGAATGACGATTGAAAGGGAGATAAAAAGAAATAGACGGGGATGGACAAAATATAGAGACATGAAGAAGTAGAAATTGAAAGAGATAGGCGTTGATGTGGATTAAGATGGAGATAGAAAGAGGTAGGCGGAGATAGACGAGAGATAGAAAGAGATGGAAGAGAGGAGATTCAAAGAGATAAGGATTGAAATGGAGATAGAAAGAAATAGAGGGAATAGGCGAGAGATAGAAAGGGATAAACAATCTTTATTCCTTTCTATCTTGTAGATAGAAGGAGATAGAGAGGGATAGGATTTCTATCTCTTTACTTCCAGTAGAGAAGGCAAAAAAAGAGGTAGAGGAGGGGAGATTGAAAGACATAGAAGCGAAGAAGATTATCGCAGGGAGATAGAAAGAGATAGACAATGGCGTAGCAACCATGGGGGCAGGAGGAGCAGCTGCCCCCCATAAATTTGCACGGGGGAACAATATAGTCATTTCCTCCCCATTCAAAAACAATTGATAGTGATTTTTTTATTCCCAGCGAATTAAATATTATCTCTAAAATTATTTCACATTTTGCGCACATCCAGGGGTGGATTAGAGATTTACGGGGCCTGGGACTATAATGAATACGGGGCTCCCTTAAGGGCAGCAAAATTTGATCATTTTATGAATATAAATAAAAACTATGTTGTTATTTTTATAATTTATAAATTAAAATTTAAGAGAGTTTAACTTTTAACTTTAACTTTTAACTTTTTATTTTTTCATAATTTAATTTTACCAAAGGAACAATATTTGCGATAATAATTATTATCGCAAATATTGTTCCCTTGGTACTTGTATAATATTAAAAACTACAAATTATTATATTATATAATTAAAAATATACTTTTTTCTGGATTTTGCATAATATTATATTTTTTTATTCGACCTCGCGGGGCCCCTTGGATGTGGGGGTCCGGGGCTATAGCCCCTGCTAGCCCTCCCTTAATTCGTCAATGCGCACATCGCAATTTTTGTCATTTGAGCTAGTTTGCCCCCCACGTAAAATTCTATTGCGACGCCCCTGGATATAGACGGAGATAAGCGAGAGATAGAAGGAGAATAGGGTTGTGCTCGTATAATACTTCACGTATTATACGTGGTTTTCTACGCGTATATTACTACGTATATTACCTCTTTAGTTTTCTACGGTATATTACATCCGAATGGAAACATTCAGTGCGCATGCGTAAATATCAAAATATAACAAACATAACCTATTTTTTAGAAAGTGAGGTTATGTTTTGTAAGGCGGCCATCTTGGAAACGTCACTTCTAGGAGTTTTCTACATTTTATACGGTTTTCTACTGTTTTTGACGTATATTACGTTAAAATCGGATTATACGTAGAAAACCTCGAGTGATGCGTCACTGCACAACCCTGAAGGAGACTGAAAGGGATATAGGATTTCTATTTCTTTACTTTCAGCATTGCATGCAAATTTACATCTACTCTCTCGACTCTCCCTATTTATAATATTACATTTATATATAATGATCTCGAAAACTGTCAATGTACATTTTAATATTTTTATTCAAGTATATTATCTTCAAAATTTGCACACATAAATATCTTCATCTTTCATTGGATCTATAGTTATGTGATTGTCCTTCTTCTGGTACATTTACCCAATATTCGTCTGCAAGTTGCCAATTTTCGTAAGGTAATTCTCTATGTGGACCTGGTCGTACTGTTACAGTTGGACTATGTACTTGCTCTACTATTGCTATTCGAAGATGGGGATTATAATATATAGTAATGCCTCCAGTTCCGGTTGACCGATATATACCGCCATTTGGCATATAATTTATTTGATTATATGCTTGATTTGGTAGATGATGAACGCGTATTTGTACTAGAACTCGTCGAGTACGTCCTCCATTATTAGAACTCTGTGAACTACATTCTGCAAGAAGAGAAAAGAATAATACGTCAATATTTATTAAGCAAATACATATAGAAGATAAATACAATAACAATAGACAATTACAATATTTGAAGATTTTCGAAATTACACAATTAAAATGTTTGAAGATTTTCGAAAATGAAGAATGTGAAACTTTGCAGTGAACAATTTTTAAATGTAATATTAGTTCACCGTAAGAAAACGAATTTCTAGAATCAAGAAAGTAATTGTATCAGTAAAATTACTCGAAGCAATTAAATATATATTAAAAATAAATAAATGTGTAATTATTTCCGTTCAATTATTTACTTGTATGTAATACAAATAATTTATTAGATTAAATAAATTGGATTTTCAGGATTTTAAGTAATTTTATGGGATTTGATGGTATTTTGGGAGATTCTTAGTAATTTTAAGAGACTAAGATATTTTATGAGATATTAAGTCATTTTAAGGACATTTATTTCCAGAAATTTTGAAGGATTTGGTGAAATTATATTGAAATTTCAAGAATTTTAAAGAATTTAAAGAAATTTCACGGAATTTTGTGTAATTTTAAGAGATATAATAAGATTTCATGGGATTTTGAGTAATTTTAATAAATATCAATTGATTTTGCGAAATTTAAAGGAATTTCATAAGATTTT
>CAJFCO010018454.1:314823-332832 GCA_904066015.1 Synergus gifuensis | reverse complement strand
AATTCTTTTAAAAATCATACATGCATAGAAATTCTTTTGAAATCCCTCAATAAAATTATCTGAGAAACTTTAAAATCCTTTAAACCTCATAAAATATTTTTAAACTCATAAAAATCTCTTGAAATCTTTTTAAATTCATGAAAACCTTTTAATATTCCCATCAGAAACTTCTTGAAATGCTTTAAATTTTACAATAACAGTTAAAGTCTCTTTACGTCTTTTAAAATTCATTAAAATTATTAGAAATCTCGTTATATTCCATGAAATCCTGAAAATTCTACAAAATCTTTTAAAAATCAGAAAATCCCTTAAAATTATTAAAAAATCTCTTGACTTCTTTTAAAATTCCAGGAAATTTCATAGTAATATTAAAAAATTCCTTAAAGTCCCTTAAAATTCTTTGAAACCTTTTGAAATGTCTTAAAATTCCTGGAAAGTTCACAACAGGATTTAAAATCCCTTAAAAATCTCTTAAAACATTCAGAAACCTATTCAAATCACTTAAAATTTCACGAAAATCTTCGAAATCGCTTAAAATTCGTTGGAATCTCTTAAAGTTCTCAGAAACCTCTTAATATTCCTCAAAATTTCAAAAAATTTAAAATCCCTTGTTAGCTTTAAAAATTATCTTGAAATTTCATGAATTCCGTTAAAATTTCGCGAAATATCCTGAAATACCTTAAAATTCTACGAAATTTTTTTAAAAATCCTAAAAATCTTTAGAACTTCGTAAAAATCACTTGAAAATAGTCAAAATGCACTAAAATTCATAGAAATCTCTTGAATTACCTCTCCAAAAAATGATGTAACGAAATGTCCCTAAAATCTCGGTTAAATTGTTGTTTCAACAATTTAACAATTGTTTCAACAATTCTCTGAATTTGAATCAGCAAAATTTCATTGATTTTTTAATGACTTGAAATTGTAAGAAATTAAATAAATAATCGTGCGCGTAGCGCACGTGTTGGTCTGCTAGTTAATTTAAATTTGAAAACTATAGGTAATTTTCCTGACAATTTGGCCCGTTAATTTATGGAGTGTATAATGGACCGAGAAATCGGAGAATCAAAAATTTCTCTAACCGTTTCATCATTGTATCAACTTGGATGATAAAAAACAAGAGGGTTCAAGAACTAAATGCTGGCGCCTTTTTCAACCTAGGGAATAATTTGATTATTATTCTTTATAGTTTATTTGAATCTGATTTTTTGTATGCACAATTGACACACAGAAGTAGTAGTATTTTCTAATTCTGTTGACTTAACATTTGAGAGCAGAATGGATAAAAAGGGAAAAGTCAGACTTTGTTGTATACATATATATATATATATATATATTCATTATAAGTAAACACTTGAATATGTCTTTCAAGAATTTCAATAGATTCATTCTTATGCGAGTAGCATTGTGTGGCCCTAAGTCTCACATTCGTCACAGAAATTGCCAAACTTCCGGAAAAAAAAAAGTTAAGTAAAAGTTGCAGCACCTCATATACAATTTTTTCGTTTTATTAAAACTGAATTTACAGGAATAACAAAGACGTCTTGCATATTTAAGTAAGGAAAGGCTTATTGTTGCTTTTTTAAAAAAATTTATTCTTGAAGTTAATATTCCGAAAATAAGAATGTGTAGACAAATCCATGCTTTTCCTGTATCTTTCAATCTGAATTACCAAGAATTTGACTTATTGAATTAGTTCTTAATTGTTATTCATTGAATTAGTAACTTTTTATTAATTTATACTAGCCGATTTCGCACTATTTGAATTATTAGGAAACTCGAGAGGAAACTACTGTTAATTAATAAGATTTAACTAATTCAGGTATTATATTTTATTGCTGTAATATGTCGATCATTCGGAGAAAAGGAAAGAAATCAGATTGGAAGGTAATCCTCTTTAAAATATTTGCTATCGATTCTATATATAAAGATTCACTGGTTAAGGCTCGGGTTAAGGTTCAGTTCACAGATCCTTTTGATACAGGTTCACTTCCTCTTGATAGCAATAGTATTATATAGGATCAGGACACGTAATAAAAGTTTCCTGCGACGAAACATCTGCACCAAAAGGAGCGGTTTCAATATACGATTATATTATACCTTTCTTATTGTTGGCGAGTTCAATTGCTTCCTTTCTGTAAGGTAAATTCTTTTATTAGAAAGGGAAGGGGTGAAGCTTACAAAATTGAAGAAGCATAAATTATGGATAGTAGTAGATCGACCTACTTGGCCAATACTTATACATACTATACCAATGCAATTCTTTCTTGGTACTGAGTTAAATTTGGATCTATATGTAATCAAACCGCAGATGCTTTAAGAATATTATACTCTGATCTCTTAAGCGTGGGCGCTACATTTCTTCCTTATCAGATTTATTTTAGAACTAAAAACGTCCTAAAAACGTCCAATGTACCAAATACGTCCTAAAAACGTCTTTGGAACATTGGACGTTTTTTTGGCTTGACATGGGACGTTTTTAGGACTTTTTAGGAGGTTCTAAAAACTTCTTTAAATTTTTTGCCCAATGAGTCCTGATTTAAGTTTAAGTTCAATTAAAATTTCGAGGTCAATTAAACTGCAATTCAATTAAGTAAACTTCAATTTAAGGGTATGAGTTACCATATAAGCAAATTTTGAAAATCAGGGTTATTTTCCAACAATTTTTACTTTTTCAAAAAAAAAATAATGGTACACCATTCTCACATTTTTTACGTCTGTATACTATTATTTTTTTTAAAGTGTAAAAATTGTGGGAAAAACCCGGGTTATCTAAATTAACTCATATGGTAAGTAACATAAGCCCTTAAATGAAATAAACTCGAATTCAAGTGATTAATTACAAGAAAAATGGAATTTTTTTTAATAGATTATGCCTATTTCGTTGTTGAATAGAGTCAATAAATTGTGCCCTTGATATAAGAAAGTACTGAAGGAAATATTTACTTAACACCTTTTATTAAAGATGAAGACAAATTCAATTATATAATTCAAATAGAGTGATTAATAATGACCTAGAAAAACTGTAATAATAAATATTTAATAATAATAATTATTTTGAATATAATTTCCATTTTTCTTTTGCAGGGTGGCCACAAAATTCAATTTTTCAATTTCCCTGACATTTCCCTGACTTTTACTTGACTTTCAGACAAATTTCCCTGACAGAAAAGTATGAAAAATACGTATAAATTTTCAATAATAATATTATTGAAATTTTTCAAAAATTTTATATATCAGTTTAAATTTTTGAAATTTAAAATCACTTCACAACATTTAACATTCGTAAAAATCTCTCGAATTTACAACTTTTGAAAAGATCTATTAAAATTCATTGGAATTTCTTGAAATTCCTAGAAAGATCTTAAAATTCCACTAAATCCCTTCAAATTTGTTAATATTTCATGAGATCCCTTCAATTTTCACTAATATTTTTTAAATTCCTCAAAATCCTTTGAAATACTTTAAATTCCAAGAAAAAATTCAAAATCTTTTAAAATTCCTAAAAATCTCTTAAAATTTCCTGTAATCCTTGAAAATTCCATAAAACATTTTCAGAATCTGGTGAAATATTTTTAAATTTCACGAGGAATTTTAAAATCTCTTAAAATGCACAAAAATTTCTTTAAATTATTGGAAACCTATTGAAATTCCTTAAAATTCGCTAAAATCTTTTGCAATTCCTAAAAGCATCTTAAAATATCTTAAAATTCCACTATAAAATATTTTAAATTCCATAAAATCCTTTATAATTATTTTACAAAATCTTTTACAAATCATAAAAATCTCGTGAAATTCTTTAAAATTCCCTAAAGTGCATTAAAATCTCTAAAAAAAACTCTTGAAATAAAAAATCTCACAAAATCTTTTAAAAATCAAAAATTACTTGAAATTTTTTTTAATTCTATGAAGACTATATTAAAATTCCTTAAAATCATTTTTAAAATGTCAAAATTACTTTCAATTTTTAAAAGATTCTTAAAATCCTTTAGAATTCCACGAAAAACTTTAAAATACGTAAAGATTTCTTAAAATTCTTGAAAGCCTCTTGAAATTCCTTCAACTTCTACAAAATCTTTTATAAATCATAAAAATTTTGTGAAATCTTTTAAAATTCCATGAAGAAAATTTAAATTCTTTAAAATCACTTTAAAATAATTAAAATTTCTTAAAATTCTTACATGCCTTTTAAAATCCTCTTAAATTCCACGAGAATATTTATAATTCCTTAAAATCTCTTAAAATTCTTACAAGTTTCTTAAGTTCCTTTATCAGGGTGTCTAGCAGACCGGGAAACCGGGAAAAACCCAGGAATTTCATTTAGGACCGGGAATTTTTGGTATTTTATTGAAAAAGCGACTTTTCTCTACTTTATATTCTTTTTATTCCATTTCTACTTTATCAAATTTAAAAAAAAAAACTAGCAAACCAATTATTTTGTTTTACTTCTTACAACTTCAAGTCATTCAAAAGCCAATCATGTATTCAACAAAAATGTTTAGAAGATTTTTGAGTTATTTTGTTATACTACTTTTTTTGGGGGACAAATTTCAAGAGGTTTCTGGGAATTTTTAAGGATTTTATACAATTTTATGAGATATCTAATCATTTTGAGGGATTTCAAGAGATTTTTCTGATTTTTAAAAGATTTTGTAGAATTTAAAAGGATTTCGAAGGTTGTAAAATTCGGAAGGATTTCAAACGATTTTTCTGTTTTAAAAGATTTTGAGAAATTTTTAACGATTTTATGGAATTTTATGAGATTTCAAAAGATGTGTATAGGACTTTTAGGGGATTTTAAATGTTGTCGTTGAATTTCGAGAAATTTCAAAGATTTCTAGAAATTTTAAGGGATTTAAAATATTGTCGTGTAATTTTCAGGAATTTTAAGAGAATTCAAGAGAATTTTCTGCTTTTTAAAAGATATTGTGGACTTTTAAAGGATTTTGTGGAATTTTATGAGATTTCTAATAATTTTGTCGGATTTCAAGAGATTTTTAAAGATTTTGTGAAATTTTAAAGGATTTCATGGAATTTTATGGGATTTCTAATCATTTTAACGGATTTGAAAGGATATAAAGGTTTTTTAAATGTTATCGTAGAATTTTAAGGAATTTTAAGAGAGTTTCACGAATTTTAACGGATTTCAAGAGATTTTTCTGACTTGTAAAATATTTCATGGAATTCGATGAGATTTCTAATGATTTTAAGGGATTTTAAATGTTAAGGAATTTCAAGCGGTTTCTAAGAATTTTTAGAGATTTTTACGAATTTTTCACATGGATTCAATTAAGAGATTTCTTATTTTAAAGAAATAAGATATTATATTAGTATATAATTATATTATATTATAATATCTTATATCTCCTAATTATATTATTCTTACTAATTTTCAGATATTTCGAAGGTTTTCGTGAAATTAGAGACTTGCAGGAAAAAAATTTGACCTGGAAAAGACTGGAAAAGATCGAGAGAAAACCGGGAAAAATCCGGGAATTTCAAATTGCCTGATCACTATAGACACCCTGCTTATAATTCCAAGAAAAACTTTTAAATCTCTTAAAATATGTAAAAAAAAACTTTTATAATTTTTGAAAACTTTTCAAAATTTCCTAAAATTCCACAAAATCTTAAGAAAATCATAAAAATCTCGTGAAATCTTTTAAAATTACTCAAGGAACTTTAAAATTCTTTGAATTCCCTAAAAAAAATCTCTTAAAATTTCATGAAGTCCTTTTAAAATTCAACTAAATCTTTTAAATATTATACAAATCTCTTGTAATCACTTAAAATTCCTAAAAACCTTTTAAAATCCTTTAAAATTATTGAAAATGTCTTGAAATCATTAGAAACCTAGAGAATCGTAGAAAATACCTGTAAATCATTTATAATCCTTCGAAATCTTTGGATAGTTTCTGAAATTTGTTAAATAAATTATAAAAGTTATATATGTAATACGACAAAAATAATATAGTTAACATAAATGTAAATTTCTATTTTCCCTGACAACTACTCACATTTCCCTGACTTCCCTGACAAACTTTTTTTCCCTGATTTCCCTGACTTCCCTGCACTGAGAAAAAAAGTTGATTTAAATCAAATAAACGTATATTTGTTACAGAGCCAACTAAAAAATATCTTTGAATTAAATAAAATTTATTTGATTCAAAGAAATTTTCTATTTAAATTAAATAATTTTCTAATTGAATTAAATAGAAAATTTCTTTGAATCAAATAAATTTTATTTAATTCAACGATATTTTTTAGTTGGCTCTATATCAAATATACGTTTATTTGATTCAAATAAAATTTTTTTCTGGGTGTAATCAGAGAAAATTCAAGGTCGTTTCAAATGATTTGAATTGAATCACTCTAAGTTAATCCATTAATCCTGAATTCCTCAAAAACCTCGAGAAAGTTCTGAAAATCATTTACAACTAATTATTTATCTATAATTTCAATTAAGCCTAAATATTCAAATGTCAATCGCGTATAGATCTAGATATACATATATGTAAATACACACACACACAAACACACACAAACACACACACACACACACACACATATATATATATATATATATATATATATATAACGTACATAGAGTCTAATAAATTCTATCAAGTGCTATTGAAACTACCTGTTTCCATTTAAACCAGGTATTATGCAGAATCGACCTTTCTTCACAGAAAATATATTCCACAGTCAAAATTGACCTTTCGCTCTTCTACATGAAACATTCCATTCTATTCTTTTCCATCTGGCCGCTCTTAATTCTCAAGCGTGCCACATTCCTCTGATATTACCAGCATTACTCCTTTTTAATTGATTAGTAAATTGAGTTAAAAGTTTCCTCTCATCTTATTCCATTCCATTCCATTCCATTCTATTCGGCTATCTGTAATTCTCAACTAGCAGTGACTCTTACTCTATACTCGATCTAAGTCCACCCCCGCTCGTGAGGAACGTACACGTGCTTACGTCGCTCGCCTCTAGGCGATAATGCCGCGCGAATCTTGGACAATACTTCTACAGCCGACATAGACCTGGTTCCGTAAGTAGGTCAACCCCACCTCCGTCCTCGCGTCCCTCGCCGTTCGCGCCACCACCATTGCACACCCTCCCTTCCCCCACTACCCTACTGCCCCCCCGTCAGTCCTCCCACCATCGACATTATCCCCCCCGCCTCTCCGCCGGGCACCTGGTCGCGCGCACTGCCATACGCTGCTGAATCACTTTCACTTATACCGTGCGCTGTGTTGGTACCGCTGCTCGCCGTCGGTAAATTCGGACA
Source organism: Synergus gifuensis (assembly GCA_904066015.1). Lineage (NCBI taxonomy): Eukaryota > Metazoa > Arthropoda > Insecta > Hymenoptera > Cynipidae > Synergus > Synergus gifuensis. Next base: position 325,535 of record CAJFCO010018454.1, on the reverse strand, counting down.
CAATCGCGAATTTAAGTTACTCGTCATAAATTCGTATACTAAAATCTTTTCGTAGCCTAAAAATCATGAAAGAATTGTCGCTCAACTCGAAATTCTTGTGGAGAATTCGCGCCGGTGTGTAAACGCGGTACGGAGCCAATTTGGTGTGTGACACTGTGACGTTCGTTTGTACGGGCGGCGTTACGAGAGGTAAGGGGCTAGGGTGACAGAAAAAGGGTGGGGGTGGGCCCTTCAGGAAAAGCAACGAGGCGAGAGACAACAGTCGCACGCAGATCGCCGTATCGTCAGTCTGCACTCGAGGATTCCCAATACACAACTGTAGTGCTTCGTACACAATTCATTCAGTTCCCTCTACAGTCTAGACGTTGACCTACCCGTCCCAGGATATTTTCGTTTATTTATTTGCCTATTATTTATTTATAAACAAAATCCTATTTATACCCAACGTTTACCGAGTCGCGTACACCAGTGCGTAGTGAAGTACCTCGCAAGGAATATAAATAAATAAATACTCGTGGTGGTGCATCGCTCTCGTGTGTGTCATATACATCTGGTTGGATTGCAGTGCTGGAAATAAGGAATAGTGTCGTTGATCCGTGACTCGAGTTATCCGTTTTCTGTTCCAAAAAGCCCTCAACTCGTTTGCTCTGATAATGTTGCGGACGTATTCGCGACTCAAATTTGACACAGTGCTGTGGATTCTTCTTCCATGATTTCTTGTGGTTTCTTCCTCGGTATACGAATACCGACGAATAGTTGATGATCAAAACTAATCTCTTGATCGTTTATCTTTATTTCGCTTTATTATTATTATTATTATTATTATTATTATTATTATTACTTTATTAATTCGTCATCCTGGTGTGCACCAGTGCACATTTATGTCCCGAAACAAGAGTCCCGGTGTATCACTCGTTCAGGGGTGATATGTTATTGGAGATGGAGCAACATTCGGGCCTGATATCCCTCAACATGTCGCCGTTCCATTTGAGTCCTCAGGGCAGTCCCCAGGGCGCTGGGACTGGCCAGCAACAACAGCAGCAACAGCAGCAGCAACACTCGAATCAATTCGGGTCCTCCCCTTATGGCAATTGTGCCCAGAGCCCTCCCAATATGTGCCACCCCCAACAGACCCAGCAACAGTCCCAAATGTCGAGCCAGGCCCACAATCAGCCCCAAAATTCTGGAATGTCCGGCTTCGAGGCGGCCTTTTTTGACGCCACTAGTCTCGAGGAACGGTGTCCCATGTGTGGGGATAAAATGTCCGGATACCAGTACGGCCTTCTCACTTGTGAATCTTGCAAGGGCTTCTTCAAACGTAACAGTTCGCCCTGCAGCAGCAAAAAGGTCTACACGTGTCTTTTTTCGCCTACAGGAGGAGGCTGCGGCACTTCATCGTCCTTGGACGGCGGCACCTATGCTGGTGGAGGTGCCGGTGGTGGCACCGGTGGAGGCACCGGTGCAGGTGCGGGTGGAGCCGGTAACAACGCCGGTCCAACCGGTGCCGGTGCCAGCGGGAATGTTAATATTCCGGGAACACTTTGCCATCCTGGGCTTGCCCAGGCGGGCGTTGGTGTTGTCACGGGATCCATTCCTGGACCTTCGGACTTTCCTGATACCAAGGACGTCATCGAGGAACTGTGTCCTGTGTGCGGGGATAAAGTCTCTGGATACCACTATGGATTACTCACCTGCGAATCCTGCAAGGGATTCTTTAAGAGGACGGTGCAGAATAAAAAGGTTTACACTTGCGTTGCTGAGAGGTCCTGCCACATTGACAAGACGCAAAGGAAACGATGCCCATTCTGCAGGTTTCAGAAGTGCCTTGAAGTCGGCATGAAACTCGAAGGTGAGTTATCTTATTTTTGGTTTTTTATATTATCAGGGTGTCTACTCAATTTTTGAAAAAAAAATTCAATGATTTTTCTAGGTATTTTCAGCCACTAAAGTATGGGATACGAAATAAATTAGCTGTGAAGTTGTATCAACTTTTGTGCTCATTCAATGAGCACTTTGCTTCCTGTAAGCAAATATGATTTGCTTCCTCATAGAGGAAGCATTAAGTATTCTTTACATCAGCATTTAACTTTGATTATTTGAGAAGTTATAGTTGAAAAAGTAATTTTTTAAATTAAATTGAACCATAACTTTGTTATTTTTCAATGAAATGAAATAACATTATAGACCAATCGATTCGTCTCGATGCAAGGAACATTTATTTTCCTTAAGTCAAGTCAGTATTTTGATTATTTGAAAAGTTATAGTCGAAAAATTAATTTTTGAAAATACAATTAACCATAACATCCTTATTTTTGAATTAAATGCATTAATCATATAGGTCAATCGATTTGTCTCGACACAAGGAATCTTTATTTTCCGTACATCAGCTTTCAATTTTGAATATTTGAGAAGTTATAATGCAAAAAAGAATTTTACGAAAATTATAAATAACCATAACTTCTTTAATTTTTAGTTAAATGCATTGATCATACAAGTCAATCGATTCGTCTTCACACAAGGAATCTTTATTTTCCTTACATCAGCTTTCAAGTTTGATTATTTGAGAAGTTATAGTTGAAAAAGTAATTTTTTAAAAGTAAATTGAACCATAACTTTGTTATTTTTTAATGAAATGAAATAACATTATAGACCAATCGATTCGTTTCCATGCAAGGAACATTTATTTTCCTTACGTCAAGTCAATATTTTGATTATTTGAAAAGTTATAGTCGAAAAATTACTTTTTGAAAATACAATTAACTATAACATCCTTATTTTTTAATGAAATGCATTATTCATATAGATCAATCGATTCGTCTCGATGCAAGGAACATTTATTTTCCTTACATCAGCTTTCAATTTTGAATATTTGAGAAGTTATAGTGCAAAAATGAATTTTTCGAAAATTATAAATAACCATAACTTCTTTAATTTTTAGTTAAATGCATTAATCATACAGGTCAATCGATTCGTCGTGACACAAGGAATCTTTAATTTCCGTACACGAGCTTTGAATTTTGATTATTTGAGAAGTTATAGTAGAAAAATCAATTTTTAAAAAATTTTAAAAGAAGTGTGCCAAACTTCATCCATTTCTATACACACGTTCTAGAGATATGCTGGGAACAAAAAAAAGGGGACACATACACACACACGCGCGGACAATTTTTCAGGACATCATACTAGATATATTCCAATTAAAATTTATCAAAAAAATCCTTTTTTTTAGAAAATGGATTTTGTCACGACTGCAAAGTGGAAAGTGGAAAGATTTATTTGCAAAGTGGAAAGATTTATTTTTATTCTTGACATTTATTTATAATATTCTATAACACAATAAACTTTAAAAGATTTTCAAAGATTTTTTCAAAAATTTTAAGGAATTGCAGAGTTGTACAAATAACGGGGTTCTAAACGTTTTTTTTTTTATTTATTTCTTTTTAATTGTGAAGAATTTTGTGGAATATAAAAGTATTTTTCTTGAAATTCTTCAAATTCTAAGAAACCTAAGGGGTTTAAAAATATTTATACTTTTAATGGATTTTAAAGGATATAAAAGGGATTTAAATAAATAAATACGGCAGTTTTGTGAAAGATTTGTTTAGCTTGTAATTAAATGAATTACAATTTGTATGACTTAAAATTTATTTTAGAAAAGAATAACTGCTAGACTGGTTGGCATGCTGTTGAGATATTAGTTGAAACTTTAAATTGATTTCTAAAATTATCCACCTACACTCTTTTCATACCAACTGGTTAAAAATATAACAAATGATTCATGGTTGCATCTTTTATCATTAAGATAATTCTGCCAAAAATTCTTTGATACAAAAATACAATTTAAATGCACATGAAAAACTAAAATACAGTTTCACACTCTCTAAAAATAAATGGATAAATAAAAAAAATACAGTTTGGCAAAAATCCTCAGTCTGTTGTTTGTCCCAAATTTGTTTCCCGTTATATTCTGGGAAGAATTCCCACTTCCTATTGACGAATTCCATTGTCAAGGCTCAGTGTCACTTTCCTAGATTGAATCATATATAATCTGATCTGTACTTGTACCAAGAATTGGTATTCTATGTAAATATCTTGTTTACATAAAATCATTTAGGACCAAAAGCATAGAAAGGGAATTTATTACATTATGTTTACCAACTTTATAGATTATTTTGGATTTTAAAACCATTCCCGAGACCATTCCGTTCTTTTAAAAAGTGTTCATCAGAGACTTCTAGAGAAAATATTCTTTATTCTCCCTTCCCTAAAAATTCCGCGAAAGTAAATATTGCTTATAAATTCGCTAGGCTCTTCACAAATAGCAGTAATAAGTGTATATATTCATTGAGATAAGAGAAATTATCGAGAAAATTATATATAAAACTGAAAGTAATCACGATAGAGAAAACATGACTTAACAAATAAACATATAGTGCGGGCACCCTAATAACAATACGTAGTACATACATAGTATAAATTTTAGAACATCGCAAGTTTTGAGTCAATATATGCTTTGTATATGTTTATAGATTAAGCTCAATCGAATTTAATTTTGCTTGCGTTATTTCAAAATGTAAATATTACGGCAAAGGGGGAAAAGTTTGAATCTTTATTGTACCAATTTGTAACTTTTTAATTACGAAAATGTCAACGCTTCTGCATTTGTCTTTATATTTCGACACTGTCAATTCTTATCATTTATCAGTGTGCTACTTCTAAGCACGTGGGTGGTGGATTATTGTCGCAACGGAGGTCAAGTGCGGAAAATGGTAAATGACTAGAATTACATAATGCTTTTGACATGCACGATTATATTTGTTGACGCTGGGCGCTCGTATCAATTAAATTGTACATTTCGATCAATCAATGAATAGAATTGAGAATACCTAAAAGATACACACACACACACATATATATATATATATATAGGAAGAAAAACAGAGGCTTAGCATTTTTGCTAAGTAACTTGGATTATAAAATTTCAAATCTTTAATAAATTTAACATCATATGCCTTACAAAAGAGCTGTTTTAATTTCATGAAGCAATACTTGAAGCAATATTTCCCCAGTTGTACTTTATTACATTATTCTGTTTCTTTTTTCATTTGCAAGCTTTAAAATTCACTTGTGTTGGAATACATAATAAAAATTCAGTCAAATTTGCATGCTGCGATATTGCCGATAATATCACGCTACATTACTCTTTACTTCATACGAGGCACATTTAACCCAGATTGTGGACGCTGTAATATGCAACACATGTAGAACTGACTCAACCTACTCATACTCTCATATTTATTCCAACATCTATAACAGTACAGAAGAAAAAACTGATATTTTAACACCAATTTCACATAAATCATCTTGTATACCAAATCTACCAAATTTATAACTTTGTATATGTTAACCGGTTGTTGCATTTGTGGGAATGAAAGAACCCTATCAAAATCTAGAAGAGCGAGTCATCTTCGGTAGAGAGGGCGAGACCAATCACGACTGAATCGGTCACATTCTTTGCGATTTCTTTTGGGATATTTTTGCTTTTTTTTTTTATATCTCGAGGCGAGGGATTCGATGCGCTTTGCGCGCGAACCGGAAACTATCGTCATCCATCCAATAGCTTCGGGTCTTTTCGTTCAGTCTCGCTTAAATTCGCTAGAAGTTTCACAGTTCTCGCACTCTAGTCTAGTGGAAGCGTCATTCATATGATGCTACCTACATGCCTTCTCTTGTTAAACAACTTTAGGCTCTACCCAGCTTTATCTATGTAGTAATAAGCTCTGACTCATCAAGCCTCCCTCAGCCCTCCTTCACTCACTCATCTCCTCACTCTCGATTTTCAAGTCAGTGGCGCCTGGTTCGTTTATGCTATGTTGGAGAATTTACGTTTTTTTCAATATTATATGATTTATTATAGTTTATTTATCTAATCTCTTAAAATCTGTCAGGGAAATGTCAGGGAAATGTGAGTAGTTATTGTCAGGGAAAATAGAAATTGATATTTATGCTGTGTTATTTTTTTCGTATTGAATATATAAATTTTATAGTTTATTTAACAGATTTTAGAAACTTTCCAAGGATTTCAAAGGATTATAAAAAATTTTCAGGCATTCTTTGAAATTCTTTGGTTTTCTAATGATTTCAAGAGATTTTCAATAATTTTAAAAGGTTTTAGGAGGTTTCTAGGAATTTAAAGGGATTAAAAAAGGTTTGTATAATACTTAAAAGATTTTGTGGAATTTTACAAAATTTTACGAGATTTTTACGTATTTCAAAGGATTTTAAAGTTTTTCATGGAATTATAAAGGATTTTAAGAAACGTGGAAGAGTTTTCAGAAATTTAAAGGGATTATAAATATTCTCATGGAATTTTAAAGGATTTTAAAAGGCTTCTAAGAATTTTAAGAAATTTTGATTTTTTTAAAGTGATTTTAAGGGATTTGATTGAAATTTTAAAGAACCTCACAAGATTTTTATGATTTATGAAAGATTTTGTAAAATTTTATGGAATGTCGAGAGGTTGTCAAGAATTTTAAGAGATCATTACGTATTTTTAGAGATTTTAAAGTTTTTCGTGGAATTCGTAAAAATTTAAAGAAATTTTGACATTTTTAGAATGATTCTAAGAAATTTAAATATTCCTCGTGGAATTAAAAACAATTTTTTTAATTATTTTTGATTTTTAAAGGATTTTGTGAGGTTTTTGTTTCCAAGAATTTTTATTTACAAATTTTTATTTACAATTTTTAATGTATTTTAGGGAATTCCAAAGTTCCTTGTTGAATTTTAAAGGATTTCATGAGATTTTTAAGATCCGTAAAATTTTATGTGAAATTGTAAAGGATTTCATGGAATTTTAATAGATTTTTAAGAATTTATTATGACATTTTATAGGATTTTAAATATTATGGTGAAATTTTAAGGAATTTAAAGATGTTTCTAGGAATTTCAAAAGATTTCAACGAATTTTAAGGGATTTCAATAAGTTCCCAATAATTTTAAGAGATTTTGATGCATTTTAAAGAATTTTAGGAATTTAAAATGATTTTGAAGTTTTTCGTGGAATTTAAAGTATTTCAAATGACTTTGAGGAATTAAAAAAAATATCAGTGAAAATTGAAGGGATTTCATGAAATATTAACAAATTTGAAGTGATTTCGTGGAATTTTAAGATGTTTTTAGGGATTTCAATGAATTTTAAGAGATTTCCAAGGTTTTTATTTGAGGGATTTTTACAAATTTTAAGTGATTTTTGAGAAATTTCAATAGTTTTATTATTAAAAATTTGTACGCATTTTTAATACTTTTTTGTCAGGGAAATTTGTCTGAAAGTCGGGGAAAAGTCGGGGAAATTTTAGAAACTTCTTGAGATTCTTTTAAATTTAATGAGAACAATTCAAATCCCCTTTATATCCTTTAAAATCCATTAAAAGTATTAGAAATATCTTCAAATTCCATAAAATCCTTAAAAATTCCAAAAAATTCTGAAATCCACGTTCAAATTCATGAAAATCTCTAAAAATTCCTAGAAACCTTTTGAAATTTCATGAAAAACTTTAAAATCTTTTAAAATTCCCAGAAAAATTCTTGAAATTTTAGGGCAACATTTAAAATCTCTTTATATCTTTTATATCCCTTATAAATATTACATAGAAATCTTATCAAATTCCATGAAATCCTTTAAAATGCTCACAAAATCATTTAAATATCAGAATTCTGATATTTAAATGATTTTAAGTGATTTCGAGAGATTTAAAAATTGATTTTTAAAAATCTCTCGAAATCACTTAAAATTATTAGAAATCTCATAAAATTCCTTAAAATTTCAGGATAATATTTCAAATTCCTTAAAACTATAAAACTCTTACAAAGCTTTTAAAATCCCTTAAAATTTCACGAAATATCCTAAAATCCCATACAATTCTACAAAATCGTATTAATATCCTAAAAATCTCTTGAATTTCGTAAAAATCACTTAAAAATCGTTAAAAATACACATAAATACCTTCAAAATAATTAATGTCTTGAAATCCATGTTAAAATTAGTGAAAATCTCTAAAAATTTCTAGCGACCTCTGGAAATTTCTCAACTCTTAAATCTCTTAAGGGCATGTATTACTTATCCGATCCCTACCTTACCGACATTTATTCTCTGCAACGTTACTTCCAAATTTATGCACATATCAAATTGAAAATTTCTAAAGTTACAGAAAATGTGCTAAGGTATGTTTACTGGACGTAAATTTTTATAAAAATTAAAAGAAAATTATTTTGAAATTTTTTTAATCAAAATGTAAATATTTGGGACCAGATAAACGTATCTTAATGCTTTAACTTTAATTACAAAAATTTTCAAATTAATATCTCAATAAATTTAGAAGTAACGTTGCAGAGAAAAAAGTGTCGGTAAGGTAGGGATCGGGTAAGTCTTACATGGCCTTAAAATCATTAAATATTTCATCAAATTCCAAGAAATCCTTAAAAATATTATAAAATCTTTTAAAAATCATAAAAAGCTTTTGAAATTCCTCCATAAAATTCCATATCAAGTTTTATATTCTTTATTTAAATCCCACAAAATACATATTTTAAAAGTCATAAAAATACCTTGAAGTCCGATTGAAATCTGATCAAAGTCGTGAAAAATTCTAAAAATTCCCAGAAAATTCTTAAAATTCTTTAAACTTCTACGATAACATTTAAAATCCCATTATCTCCCATGAAATCTTCAAAAATTCCATAAAATTCTCTTAAAATTCCTAGATTTTCAATGTATTTCGAGTTTTTTGGGGTATTTTTTTAGAAAATACGTCAATTTAAACTTCTAAAGTGCACCATGCTCAACATTCATGCTTACAGGTATGATTAATTCTAGGAAATTGTTTATTCCTTGAATTCTTGAAACCATATGTTTATTACGAAAGGCATGACGGTATTGATTCTAAAGTTTGTAATTTGGAATGATGAATTGGTTGGATTATCAAAGCCGGGTGTCTAGCGGACCGGGAAACCGGGAAAAACCCGGGAATTTCATTTAGGACCGGGAATTTTCAGCGTCCTGATTTTTTTTTAACATCTTACACATGTCCTGATCTTTCATATAAAAATTCGTGAATTGTCCTTGATTTTATTTTTGATGTGTGGGAAGTAGATTTCCGGTTTGAAAAAACTTTTCCGAATAATCATTCTAAATATTTTTATTTAACACTTGCAACTTTTGTTAAATCTCTTGAAATTGTCTGAGAATTTCGTGGGCAAAATTTAGTAGGCGCTCTGTTAAGACCAATTTTTAGTTTTTGGTGTCTGATAACTCTAATTAATAATTGATTATGAGTATTATTGCTATAGCTTTAGCCCATATGTTTACTTTGCGAGCGACTCGTTACTTCACGCCTTTATCGCAAAGTCAGATCAGGTATTAAGTCGTGCGACGTTAAAAGTAAGAGTAAGTTATTTATTATCAGGAACGAGCCGCCCGCTTTTGTATCGTTTGCGTAAACGCGCAAGCGTTGCAGAATCAACTGTGTCACTGTGTTGCGACCGTGTAAAAGGCAATAAAGAACGAGCAACGAGCCATCGAAATCCAGAATTTCAGGACAAGACACATAGCTAGCTCGAGAAACCGCGGCTGAGTGCAACACTCAGTTCTTACATTGAACATTGAGTACAAGCAGCCAGCAAGCACAAGCAGTATAACTTTAGCTAGTGCAATCGAAGTAACTGGGTCTAGGCCCCAAGGCCCAGCGATTAAGCGAATCTCGAAACTTTATGTTGTAACTGTTGGTCGTTTCTTCGTTCTATACTGTAAACTGTAAAGAAACCTCTTCCATTCGTTTTCCACACTGTACAGTACTGTTCTTCCAGCGTGTCGCCGATTGCACAAACCCGACAAAACTGCGCTCGTTTCTTTTCTCAAAACAATTGTAAAACGTTCTTTAATTTCGGCAATTCATTTATTTGGATGGGAATCCTATCTTAAAAAAGTGGTGTCACAAAATGTCTCGAAAATCTCGCATACATTGTTGTTGCAAACCTGATTGGCTTTTGAATGACTTGAAGTTGAAAGAAGAAAAACAAACTAATGGCGCAAAAAAATTTCAAAAAAACCTTCGAAATACTTTTAAATTCGTTAAGATTTCTTAAAACTCCCCAAAACCTCTTGAAATCCTTTAAAAATTCACAAAAACGATTAACATCATAAATGTCTTGAAATTCAAGTTGAAACTCGTAAAAAGCTTTACAAATTCCTAAAAACATCTTTTAGAATTTTTTAACATTTAAAATCTCTTAAAGTCTACAGAATTCGTATCAAATTCCATGAAATCTTTAAAAATTCTGAAAAATATTTTAAAAATTAGAGAAATCAATAAAATTACCTGACAACTTTAAAATTTTTTAAACCCCATAAAATACTCTAAAACTCATAGAACTCTCTTGAAATCTTTTAAAATTGGTAGAAACTTGTTAAAATTCTTAAAAACTGTTTAAAATATTCTTTAAATTATACGATAACATTTAAAGTTCATTGACGTCCTTTAAAATCTAATAAAATTATTAGAAATTTCATGAAATCCTTAAAATTCTATAAAATCTTCTAAAAATCATAAAATCCTTTAAAATTGTTAGAAATCTCATAAAATTTCACAAAATTCTTTAAAATTCCATAAAACATTTTGAAAATTATAAAAATCTCTTGACTTCTTTTAAAATTC
>CAJFCO010018454.1:280654-302294 GCA_904066015.1 Synergus gifuensis | reverse complement strand
TTTGTAAGAGTTTTATGAGGTTTTAAGGAATTAGAAATATTATCCTGAAATTTTAAGGAATTTTGGGAGATTTCTAATAATTTTAAGTGATTTCGAGAGATTTTTCTGATATTTAAATGATTTTCTGAGAATTTTAAAGGATTTCGTGGAATTTGATAAGATTTGCATGTAATATTTTTAAATGATATAAATCTGATAAAAGATATAAAGAGATTTTAAATGTTACCGTAAAATTTCAAGAATTTTTTGGGGAATTTTAAGAGATTTTCACTAATTTTGACATGGATTTCAAGAGATTAATAATTTTGAAGGTTTTTATGTGCATTTTAAACGATTTTTAAGTGATTTTTACAAAATTCAAGATATTTTTAGGATATTAAAACGATTTTGTAGAATTGTATGGGATTTTAGGCTATTTCGTGAAATTTTAAGGGATTTTAAAAGCTTTGTAAGAGTTTTATGAGGTTTTAAGGAATTAGAAATATTATCCTGAAATTTTAAGGAATTTTGGGAGATTTCTAATAATTTTAAGTGATTTCGAGAGATTTTTCTGATATTTAAATGATTTTCTGAGAATTTTAAAGGATTTCGTGGAATTTGATAAGATTTATATGTAAAATTTTTAAAGGATATAAAAGATATAAAGAGATTTTAAATGTTACCCTAAAATTTCAAGAATTTTTCTGAGAATTTTAAGAGATTTTAAAGTTTGTCATAGAATTTGAAAAGGTTTTTAAGAATTTTTAGAGATTTTCATGAATTTTAACGTGTATTTCAGAAGATTTATGAGTTTGAAAATTTTTCTCGAATTTTTAAGGATTTCATGGAATTTGAAGATATTTCTAATACTTTCAATGGATTTTAAAGGATATAAAAGGGATTTGAATTGTCATCATTGAATTTAAAAGAATCTCAAAAGAACGTAAATGCGCGCGCGCATAAATATCTAGCTGTTTTAGTTACATTTTACCATCCAGAAATAATCTAGCTAATTTACCTAGATATAATTTCTATATGGAAAAATTTAGCTATAAAACAACTAGATATTTAGGCAACTCAGCTAGAAATTTAGGTAACACAGCTATATTTTCTTGGAATTACGAAATCCACGTCTAGCTGGGACAGCTAAACCATTTTTTTCAGTGTATCTATACATGAATTATGTATAGAGAAACTCCCTGAACAATCTGAACATAGCAATATAAAAGATATTGCTGTTCTACACAAACATTCACTTGTTTTAACAATAAGTATCCCTAATTTTGACTCTTGTTAGGTTTATAATTTAGAGATGTTTTTTTTTTTATTAATGAAGCGCTCTTAATTATTTTTTCCCGTGTAGTAGATTATTCATCTAATCTAATATATGACTATGCTAATAAATATAGTTGAACAGGTTTTCCTCGCTATTTCCGAAGAAGCGATGCACTCTGAAAATAATAATGCATATAACAGAAAAGAAGTGCTGAGCATCTCACGTTGAAATATAAAGGAATAAGAATAAATGTTAAATGTGTAAATTTCTACTTTTTTTATTATTTTCCGATAACAGAAGTCGGTGTAAATTATCAAGATATGCAAACGTCGAATCATGTTTTCTGTTGTTATCGCGGTTTCTTTCGATTTTTAAAAGAAATACTTGCAAACTGAGAATACGATTCCTCGGATAGTGCGAGTCCACTACAGCGGATAACATCATGCGTTCCGAAATCCACATATTTCGATATGCAAATTAATTATAGGCAATTCCACTCACGTTACCACCGTACGACGTACGGTTAGCTTGGGCACTCGCACATGCTTTTCAATGCTTTTCAATGCCTCGAATTGCGTTGAATAACAAGCGGATGCGACTCAGTCTCACACATTAGAAAAACCATGCTCCTCCAACAATAACAAAACAATCAGAATTTTTCTGAATAAATATTTGTGCTGAAGGTGAAAATCAATCAAACAAATGCAAACATCTTCTGTAAGCCCGAAATGCATCATAACATTTGGATTATAAGCAGAGATTTATTAGATAATTTTATTAATTTGATAAAAACGTTTTTTTTTCTTTTATAAAAAAATTCATATCAATTTGCATATGAATTTCTGTGTGCACAATGTAATATTTTGATGCATATATTGTACGCATTGAGGCATGGAAAACATATATCTAAAATGTTAATGCAGCTTTGAGTGTTTACCCCATTAAAGTTGCATGTACTTTTAATTCTGAAATGCAATGCTGCGACATCGTAATTTATTCTTGTTCCAAATTGACCACGCATGGGAAAAAACTAGAAAATATAAGCCTTCTAAAAGTGCTAGAATCTTGTGATTGCAATTTTAATTTTTATTTATGCAGAAAATAATTCTGGATACTTGAAAGTAGATTTAAATTCCATTAAATCTACAAACTGCCGTCTCATGCATTTTTGGACATTGTTTTTTTGGTTGGACCTCACTTTGATGGAAGAAAGATGAATGTCAGATTCAAGTCATTATCACATTGGTACTAATGGTATACGAAATAAAATTTAAAATCACTAGCAGACCAACACGTGCGCTACGCGCACGATTATTTATTGCTTCCTCATAGAGGAAGCTTTGTGGTGGTGACAAAATCCAGTTTCCTAAAAAAGGTTTTTTTCAACATATTTTAATGTCAATATATCTAACATGATGTCCTGAAAAATTGTCCGTGTGTGTGTGTGTGTGTCACGATCCAGCAATTTCTTGAAAACGCGTAGAGATAAATTGATGAAGTTTTGCATAGTTATTTCATTATACACCTAGTTGAATTTCTTACAATGGTTTAACAAAATATTTCATTTTACAAGTTTTATGTACTTTTATAATTTTCTTAAAATTTATTTTTTCACTATAACTTCTCAAATAATCAAAATTCAAAGATGATGTAAGGAAAACGTAGATTCCTTGTGTCGAAACGAATCGATTGACCTATATTATTAATGTATTTCATTAAAAAATAACAAAGTTATGGTTAATTGTATTTTCAAAAATTAATTTTTCGACTATAACTTTTCAAATAATCAAAATTTTGACTTGACGTAAGGAAAATAAATGTTCCTTGCATCGAGACGAATCGATTGGTCTATAATATTATTTAATTTGATTAAAAAATTACAAAGTTATGGTTTTATTTAATTTTAATAAATTAGTTTTTCAACTATAACTTCTCTAATATTCAAAATTCGAATCTGACCTAAGGAAAATAAAGATTCCTTGCATCGAGACGAATCGATTGACCTATAAAATTAATTCATTTCATTCAAAAATAAGAAAGTTGTGTTTTATTGTAATTTTCGAAAATGAATTTTTCGAATATAACTTCTCAAATAATCAAAATTTAATGTTGATGTAAAGAATACTTGATGCTTCCTCTATGAGGAAGCAAATCATATTTGCTTACAGGAAGCAAAGTGCTCATTGAGTGAGCACAAAAGTTGATACAACTTTACAGCTGGTTTAATTTCTTACAATTTCAAGTAATTAAAAAATCAATGAAATTGTGCTGATTCAAATTCAGAGGGTTGGTTTGAAACAACAATTTAACCAAGATTTTAGGGACATTTCGTTACATCATTTTTTGGAGAGGTATTTCAAGAGATTTCTATGAATTTTAATGAATTTTGACCATTTTCAAGTGATTTTTACGAAGTTCTAAAGATTTTTAGGATTTTAAAAAAGATTTCGTAGAATTTTAAGGTATTTCAAGATATTTCGCGAAATTTTAACAGAATTTATGAAATTTCAAGAGAATTTTTAAAGCTAAGAAGGGATTTTAAATTTTTGGAAATTTTGAGGAATATTAAGAAGTTTCTAAGAACTTTAAGAGATTCCAACGAATTTTAAGCGATTTCGAAGATTTTTGTGAAATTTCAAATGATTTGAACAGGTTTCTGAGTGTTTTAAGAGATTTTAAGGGATTTTAAATTCTGTTGTGAAGTTTCCAGGAATTATAAGACATTTCAAAAGGTTTCAAAGAATTTTAAGGGACTTTAAGGAATTTTAAATATTACAATGAAATTTCTTAGAATTTTAAAAGAAGTCAAGAGATTTTTTAAAAAATAATTTTAAGGGATTTTCTGATTTTTAAAAGATTTTATAGAATTTTCAGGATTTCATGGAATGTAACGAGATTTCTAATAATTTTAATGGATTTTAAAGGACGTAAAGAGACTTTAAATGTTATTGTAAAATTTAAAGCATTTCAAGAAGTTTCTGATGGGAATATTAAAAGGTTTTCATGAATTTAAAAAGATTTTAAAGTTTTTCAGATAATTTTATTGAGGGATTTCAAAAGAATTTCTACACATGTCTGATTTTTAAAAGAATTTGTAGAATTTAAAAGGATTTCGAAGGTTGTGGTAAAAGTTTAAGGGATTTTATTAGACTGTTCTAATTATTAAAAGATTTTGTAGCATTTTTAAGAATTTCATGAAATTTGATAAGATTTCTAAGGATTTTCAGAGATTCTAAATGTTAAGAAATTCCAAGAGTTTTTTTTTTATGAATTTTTAGAGATTTTTGTTAATTTCGACATAGATTTCAAGAGATTTGTGATTTTAATAATTTTTGTGGATTTTTAAGGGATTTCAAGAGGTTTTTGGGAGTTTTAAGGAATCTTGACGAATTTTAAGCAATTTCGAAGGTTTTCATGAAATTTTAAGTGATTTGAAAAGGTTTCTCAGCGTTTTAAGAGAATTTAAGGGATTTTAAATCTTATGAAGTTTCGAGGAATTTTAAGAGATTTCAAAGGGTTTCAGAATATTTTAAGGAACTTTAAGGAATTTTAAATGTTGTAATATAATTTTCAGGAATTTTAAAAGAAGTCAAGAGATTTTTATAATTTTCAAAATATTTTATGGAATTTTAAAGAATTTTGTGAAATTTTATGAGATTTCTAACAATTTTAAGGGATTTTATGATTTTTAGAAGATTTTATAGAATTTTAAGGATTTCATGAAATTTCTAATAATTTTATTAGATTTTAAAGGACGTCAAGGAACTTTAAATGTTATGGTACAAGTTAAAGAATATTTTTAACAGTTTTTACAAATTTTATAAGATTTCAAGAGAGTTCTATGAGTTTTTTATGGGGTTTAAAGAATTTTAAAGTTGTCAGGTAATTTTATTGATTTCTCTAATTTTTAAAAGATTTTGTAGAATTTTTAAGGATTTTATGGAATTTGATAAGATTTCTATAGACTTTAAGAGATTTTAAATGTTAAGAAATTTGAAGATATTTTTAGGAATTTGTAAAACTTTTTACGAGTTTCAACTTGGATTTCAAGACATTTATGATGTTAATTGTTTTTGTGAATTTTTGAACGATTTCAAGAGGTTTTGGGGAGTTTTAAGAAATCTTAACGAATTTTAAAGTATTTCGAAGATTTTTCTGAAATTTTTTTGCGCCATTAGTTTGTTTTTCTTCTTTCAACTTCAAGTCATTCAAAAGCCAATCAGGTTTGCAACAACAATGTATGCGGGATTTTCGAGACATTTCGTGACACCACTTTTTTAAAATAGGAAAATGCAAACTTTTATATGCATTCATAAAGCTCGCTAAGCAAAACGAGTCTTGTAACCAACAACCCACGTAGAAATACCACATTCACTGAACGAGAATTCGGCTGTGAAAAAAAAGTCGACAAAGTGTAGTTCTCATATCTATAAAAGAATTAGAGTTCAAACTATATGCACTTTTTCAAAAATCTATTATTTAACTAAAAGGGGAGAGGAATTTTTGAATTTAGTAGTTCACGCGAAAAAATTCGGGAATTGATATTGTGCTTATTGTAAAGTTACAAAAGAAATTTTGAATTGACTAGGACTGTGTACGACATAAAAATATTTCTTCCTAGGCTATGCGATTTACAATCAAAGAATCAATTATAATTCAAGATGGCATTGTTTTCCGAACAATGGCGTCTTGAGATTCGCGCACGTACGCGCGCATTATTAAATTAGGCTTGGAGTTTGAGAGTATACATATATATATATATAACATTATGCAATACTAGCTCACGCCTACCGGAAAAGTTTTATTTTCCAGGAATTGATACTCTTTTCCCTTTGTATTGCGAATTGCGTTCACCGTTTGAGATTTTCGCACAAACGCCACATTTTTCCGAGCAATTATAAGCAAAAGAGACATATTGCATCAACAACTAAACGAAGAATCGTAATTTGCAATCTTGACGAACCGCTTTTCATTTTTACTCAGTGGAGAATAAGTTAATCCGACTTTTTTCTCACCCTAGGGAGAAAAAATGGATTTCCTGACCCTCAGTTTTAAATTCTTTAAAAATTCGTTAAATTACTAGAAATCTCTTGAAAATCCTTAAAAAATAATCAGAAAAACCTTCAAAATTATTAATCTCTTGAAAACCATGTTAAAATTCGTAAAAATTTCTAAAAATTCCTAGAAACCTCTTGAAGTTTCTTAACACATTTAAAATCTTATAAAATTATTAGAAATTTCATCAAATTCCATGAAATCCTTAAAAATTTTTTAATATTTTAGAAACTAGAAAAATGTCTTGAATACTCGTAAAATTTTACAGAAATCTTAGAAATACTTGTAAATTCTACAAAATCTTTTTTAAAAATCATAAAAATCTTCTGAAATCCATCAATAAAAATCTCTTGCAATCCTTTAAAATTATTATAAATAGTCTCATGGAATTTGATAAAATCTTTAAAGGTGCGATGTCTTTTAAAAATCATTAAAATCTCTTGAATTCTCTTAACATTTCTGGAAATTACATGATAAAATTTTAAATCCCTTAAAATCCTTTAAAATTATTAGACACCTTTCGAAATTTCGAAATTTTACGACAAGATTGAAAATCCAAGAAATCTTTATAAATCCCTTAAATTTTCACGAAAACCTTAAAAATCGCTTAAAATTCGTGAAAATCCCTTAAAATTATATACAAATTTTCAAAATCATAAATCTTTTGAAATCCACGTTAAAATTCATGAAAATTTCTAAAAATTTCAGAAATCTCGTCAAATTCTATGAAATCCTTAAAAAATTTTTAATATTTTAAAAACTAGAAAAATGTCTAGAATACTCATAAAATTTTACAGAAATCTTCGAAATACTTGTAAATTCTAGAAAATCTTTTTAAAAAATCATAAAAATCCTCTGAAAGTCCTCAATAACAATCTTTTGCAATCCTTTAAAATTATTATAAATAATCTCATGAAATTTAATAAAATCTTTAAAGATGCGATGTCTTTTAAAAATCATTAAAATCTCTTGAATTCTCTTAACATTTCTAGAAATTACATGATAAATGTAGACGTAGCGTTGCAGAGAAAAAATGTCGGTAAGGTAGGGATCGGGTAAGTCTTACATGGCCTTAAAACTTCACGGAAACTTTGGAAATCGCTGAAATTCTTTGAAATCTTTTTAAATTCTTAGAAACCTCTTATAATTTCTCCAAATTTCAAAACATTTAGCATCTCTTTTAAAATTGCTAAGAATTCTTAAGGCCATGTAAGACTTACCCGATCCATACCTTACCGACATTTTTTCCTCTGCAACGCTACGTCTACATTTATTGAGATATCCAATTGAAAATTTCTAAAATTAAAGGAAATATGCTAAGGTATATTTATCTGGTCTTAAGTTTCTGTAAAAATAAAAAAAAATTTTCGAGAAATTTTTTTTTTTATAAATGTCAGATAAACGTAACTTAATGCTTTAGCTTCAATTTTAGAAATTTTCAATTTGATATCTGAATAAATGTAGAAGTAGCGTTGCAGAGAAAAAAATGTCGGTAAGGTAGGGATCGGGTAAGTCTTACATGGTCTTAAAAGTCTCTTAAAATTGCATAAATTCCTACAAAATTTCGCGAAATATCCTAAACTCCCTTAAAATTCTACGAAATCTTTTTCAAATCCTAAAACTCTTGATTTTCGTATAAGAATCACACTTAAAAATCGTCAAATTCCCTTAATATTTCTAGAAACCTCTTGAAATTCCTTTCTAAAAAAGTGGTTACTCTCTAAAAAATGTCTCAAAAATCTCGCATACATTATAGTTTCAAATCTGATTGGCTTTGGAATGACTTCAAAAGTTGTAAAAAGAAAAAGTGTGTTGGTCTGCTAGTTAATTTATAAATAGTTAGTATATCGAAAATATCGATATTTTCACTTCGATTGCTTAATTAATCCCTGATTATCCGTTTATTTATTATCCGCGGTTTATCAATTCGAGTCCGAGGAAAACCCAAGTTATTTTGCCTCTAATACGAGTAAAAAATTAATTCCTCCCCCCTCATCAGAGCAAATTATCACTCGAAAATTAACAAAAATTCAGGCCTGCTAATCGCTATATATAGAACAACAGGGGTCCTTCAGTCAGCCTCCAGAGTCAAGTTTACTTGCGATCCGCCTCATAGAACCTCGTGCCTTTGCCACTCCCTTCCCCTTTTTCTCCCACCCTTATATTGCAATAAACTGTCTTAAAATTAAATCTTAAATATTATTATCTTATTAATATTAAAACGCGTTTTAATATTAATTGTTTTACAAGTTCGTATTTTATGTTGAGGTAGTAGGGAGGGGATGGCAAGGAAACCAAGTTAGGTGAGGAGAATATTGTAGAAGGGGAGACCTAGTGCCTAGTAGTCAGTAGTGGGTTCACATTGAACTGAAAGGAGTATGGTTTAAGGGGCGAGGGGGAGGTTTTGCTATGGGAAGGGGGAGGGCGGGTAGAAGTGGCTGGGCAAGCGATTCAACCTCCTTTCACTTTCAACGAGTACTCCACGCTGTTCCAACTCGGCGACGAATAGCTCTGTTACTGCGATTCGTTCGAAAATGGGCAACAGCGCTAAATATTTCGCAGCCTGGACGCCCTATAAATATTTACACACGAATGTCGTGAATTCCCTTTTTTTTTTTTTTTCAGTGGAATTTTTTTCACCTTATGGAAATTTTTTCCACATATTAGTCTCTCTTATGGAGAAAATCAATAAAGGCTTTTTGAGATAGAGGTATGGCTCGAGGTAGGGGGTCTTTGAAGAAAAAGTAAATTAAAAAAGATGAATTTTCTACAAATTAGATTCATTAATGGATTAATTAGACTAGTGAAGGGATATCAAACAAAAAAAATCGATATTACAAATATCGATATATCGGACACATCGATATCGACACGAAAAAAAATATCGATGTTGGACAGAAATATCGATATATTGTAGCAAAAATATCGATATTTAAATATTTTATGCTTTTTTAATGATAAACAATAAAAAATATCATTCAACATATATGGAGACATTCTTAACTATAAAGTTTCATGAAATTTTACAACCCTAATATTAATCTTTTATTCTTTTGTAATGTCGTGAAATAGCTTACCTTATTTCGAAAACTGGAAAACTTGAAAAACAAAACTCAATACAACATTACAACCCTGGCGAAAGTTTCGGATAGGATTCCAATCCGAGCCAATCCGAAGTCATCCGGGCCAATGCGAAATCTCTATCCGAGCGAATCCGAATGAAACCGAACCATTCCGAAGAAACTTTTCAATCCGAATGAATCCGAACCATTCCGAAGAGATTTTTCAATCCGAATGAATCCGAACCATTCCGAAGAAATTTTTCGATCCGAATGAATCCGAAGCTTCAATCCGAATGTATCCGAGTCAATCCGAAGTAATTTTTCAATCCGAATGAATCCGAGCTATTCCGAAGAAATTTTTTAATCCAAAGCTTCAATCCGAATGAATCCGAACTACTCCGAAGTCATTTTTCAATCCGAAAGAATCCGAATGAATCCGAACCATTCCGGATAGGAATCTTCCTTCAAACTTCGGATTGACTCGGATTCATTCGGATTGAAAAGTTTCTTCGGAATGGTTCGGTTTCATTCGGATTCGCTCGGATAGAGATTTCGCATTGGCCCGGATGACTTCGGATTGGAATCCTATCCGAAGCTTTTGCCAGGGAATCTTCCTTCAAACTTCGGATTGGCTCGGATTCATTCGGATAGGAATTATGCGAACTTCAAATTGGCTCGGAATGAAACTGATTCGCTCGGAAAGAGACTTCGCATTGGCTCGGATTCATTCGGATAGGAAATTTTCTATCCGAAGCCTTCGCCAGGGAACTCAATAACAATCAAAATTTCGATATCGAAATCGGAGAAAAATATCGATATATCGTAAGGAGAATATCGATATTTTCGATATTTCGATATCGATGTCCCTTCACTAAATAATTAGACTCGTCTCGAAATTTGATGTGGAAAATAATGAATCAATGAACTTTGAGCTTGGTAGTATATTATGCAGCACCCAACGAATCGTCCGTCCCTTTCTGTTAGAATATGCACACGAATTGGCGAGAGATATATAGTAGGGGATTCACGATTCAATATGGGTGATAAAACTAGAGCCGTGATTCGAATGAGAGCGGCCTTTGTCCTACTTCGGTGCAATTAGCCTCGACTTCCGCTTTCATCGGTCGCGGCCTTTATAAACTTCGCTTCGTCAAGGTTGCAAGGCGTTAGTGGCTTCGCGTCTATGAAAATAAACATATTGCACTGTCTGGTATTTGATCTGACAAAATAGGCTCCTTTGATCGATTCCCACCGTTGAAGCTACTTTTATATTTTTTCTACTTTTTCTATTTTTTATTTATTTATTATTTTTTATTAACTTTGTTGTTCACGCTAGTAATTTCGATTTTTATTTTCAGCTGTGAGAGCAGACCGGATGCGAGGAGGTAGAAATAAGTTCGGGCCAATGTACAAAAGAGATAGGGCGCGGAAACTGCAGATGATGAGACAAAGGCAGTTAGCTCTACAGACGATTCGAGGCAGCCTTGGCGATCCATCGAGTTACCCATCGGCAGTAACGCCGTTTCTGCATATCAAGCAGGAAATCCAGATACCTCAGGTTTCGAGTCTGACGTCTTCGCCGGACTCGAGCCCTTCCCCAGCAGCCGTGGCTGCTGGTTTGGTTACGACGCAGGCGGGAAGCGGCGGAGCCGGACAACACCAGATGATTGCACCATCCTCTCAACCCACCATCTCCGCCGGCAATCATCTCCACAACCCCAACCCGAGTCTGGAGAGCAAACTCTGGGCAGCCAACTCCACGACACCCAGCCCCAAAGCCTTTAACTTTGGAGAACAGTCGACACAACCCCATGGTACCAACGCCACCAACACAGCCACCTCCACACCCTCCGCCGGCACGGCGCTCAAAACTAGTCCGATGATAAGAGATTTTGTGCAGTCAGTCGACGATCGCGAGTGGCAGACTTCCCTTTTTGGGTTGCTGCAGAACCAAACGTACAATCAGTGTGAAGTAGACTTATTCGAACTTATGTGTAAAGTGCTCGACCAGAATCTCTTCTCGCAGGTCGACTGGGCGAGGAACTCTGTTTTCTTCAAGGATCTCAAGGTTCGTTGAGATTTTTGCTGTGGTACCATATTTTTAAATACTCTGGCTGATAATGATGAAACATCGCAGACGAAACATTAATGTTACCAGACAATGACATCGAAAATAACTGATGTATCGATTTAATTGATGTATTGATCGAAAAGAAGATTTTTTTTAGAGTTACTTATACTGCCGTACAATCTAAAAAGATACATAAGTGACATTCACTGGATTCGTAAAAGAAAGCTGCATAAACGATTGTTTAAAAATGAGGAAAGTCGAAAAAGTTGAAAAATACAACAGAAAAAGAACTGAAAGTACTTTGTGACTTTTTTGCGTTGTAAAAGTGACCGAGTGCGGAGCGCATTTACAACAGAAAAGAAGCGCTTGTCTATGCCTGCGCTCACGCTTTTGCCTTTGCGTTCTTCTTGCGTTGTATTTTCGACTTTTTGAAACTAAGTCCATTTTCTCATAGAAGTTGTTTAAAAAATCAATTTTTGACTGCAAAATATGAAAGAGCACATATTTTTTTTTTACCTTAAGGGCGTTGAATCCAAATGTTAAGCTCAAAATTCAATTCTCCATTTTACTGAACGAAAATTATAGATAAATATTTTTTCGCTCTGTAGCGCTCATCTTTTTTCAAATATAAGACTGCATACAGAGCGGAAAGATATTTAGTTTCGATACTTTTTGCATAAAATGAAGAATTAAAAATCTATCTTCAAAATTCAATATTTTCGTTTCACTTCAAAAATACTTGAATTAGATATTTTCTCCTTCTGTACGCATAATTCTAGTTAAAAATTGATTAATTATATAGAGGGAAAAAATTTTCAATTTAATATTTGTTGAGTAAAATGAAGAAATCGAGTTTTTAGATTGGGACTTGGTTCCAACACCCTTAATAGTGTATTTAAACTATTTAAAATTTAATTCCATATTAGAGTTCTCTGGGCAAACAGTTATTCTCGATTTTCTCATTTGGACTTATGTATCTTTTTAGATTCTACGGCAGTATAAATTACTTCTTTTTTGGTATTTGCAATCTATTATCTTACTGTGAGATAATAAAAGGCCAGTAGAGACAGACATCTCAATTTAAAAACTAAAGGTTTTGATCAAATCTTGATGGATGATGGTTTTAACAGTTGAATTTTGAATAACAAGCTGCGTCGGTTTTAGGTATTCGATTGCAGATAGATAAGAAAAAAAGAGAGAAAGTTTTCACTTTCAAAACGTAAAAAAGATAGAAGCTGACTCAGAAATTTTTAAGCTTAACTCAATTAGAAAAGTTCATCGCAATAAAATCTATTCAATCGATTCTCGGTATAAGTAGCTATATATACGCCATTCGTATCACCTTTTTTTTCTCATTCCATTAACTCTTATACGTTACAAAAGTTCTCCGTTTGTTATTGCTTTCATCCCTTTATAAAAAGTAATAGAAGATAGCATTTAGATATATTGAGAATGTGAGTAAAAGAGATAATAGAATTGAGTTTGGCATTGTACTATAAATAGGAGCAGATTATCTGACACTATAAATAAGTATGGCTGGCTGTCTTCTTTGACAAAGATAGGCCTGTGGAAATTGTTACAGCATCCCACATTAATGGGAAATTATTGCGATTACGAATTTAAAAGTATAATGTGATACAGAAACATCATTATAATGTAGCTTAGTAACGGAATCGAACTGTTTTTTTTTTCTTTTTTTTTCTATCCTCATGTTAATTGATTGTGAGAAACTTCACCCACACATCGGGATAAATACAATTCATGCTTTAATTATTTGCATTGTTGCTTCGATAAGAAATCTCTTAAAATAATATTCCAATTATAAACCAAGAAA
Organism: Synergus gifuensis; assembly: GCA_904066015.1. Classification (NCBI taxonomy): domain Eukaryota; kingdom Metazoa; phylum Arthropoda; class Insecta; order Hymenoptera; family Cynipidae; genus Synergus; species Synergus gifuensis. Next base: position 289,017 of record CAJFCO010018454.1, on the reverse strand, counting down.
TTATTTGAATTTATAATTAATCAAAAAAATACAGTAGTATTTCCTATATTATATTTCTCCTGAGGAGTCACTTTACCCTTTTTTTTTTACTTTTGTACAGAAACTACTTTTTGCTATTTCTTTTTGTATCTTTTTTTTCTCCTAAATGAAAACTTTCTGTTGGGTCTTAGGGTAGTTTTTAAATTGGCTTGAACTGGTGAGGGGACGAAAATTGCCGTAAAGCAGAAGAATTAGAATTTAATCGTTAACGATAAGTAACTCGTTGCTGGGCTGTTAGTGGTGTGAGTGGCGGGGATGTGAGGTAACCGTAACCGGCAGCATTGCACAATCGCTGAATGATTTCAAGCATCGCCTCATATCTAGGTCATAACAAGATACGTTTCTAGGTTACAGCAGTTACCTCAAAGCGGGTTCACAATAATTCTTAACTACAATTATCCGCACACATTTTTAATAAGGATCTAACGTTATAATGAATTTTAATCTCTGGACTCTCGCACAACTTTTTATTTTCACTGTCTCTTTCTCTATCGACTCTTCATTCTCTTCAACCGGTTTCTTTTTCATTCCAAGCGATTTCCATAAGCAACGCTCAATAATAAATTACTTGGGAAAAGGTGCTGTTACTGCTTTTTCAAATGCGCGCTGTACCAGATACAAACGAAAGTAAAAGTCTTGTACAAACTAGAAAGACTTTTTAATCCGCCTTTCAGGGACGTATGAGTATGGGTATAATTTTGTATGACTAAGGTTTCAAAGGCATTTGTTTACTAAGTGATTCGCTTTTGGATAAGTGGGAGAAGATTGAGAATATAACCGATAATATTATCGATGAAATCGTTCTCTATACCATTGAAGTAGAGAATTTTTTTTTTGTTAAAATTTAAAATTCTCAAGAATTTTACAACTAGAAATTAACAACTGGGGGCGCCACATGATAGAAATTTAAACTTCAATTCGGTTCAACTTGGAAACGAAATTATTATATTAGATTTTAATTTTTCTCTTTGCAGCTGAGTGTTGAAGTCAGGATGATTAAGTAATTTTATTTTTAACAGGTTGATGACCAAATGAAACTTCTTCAACACTCCTGGTCGGATATGTTGGTGCTTGATCATCTTCATCAAAGGTTACACAATAATCTACCAGACGAGACCACACTTCACAATGGGCAAAAGTTTGATCTCCTTTGCCTTGGCCTATTGGGGGTGCCATCTTTAGCAGATCTCTTCAACGATCTGTCCTCGAAACTTCAGGAATTAAAATTTGACCTCTCGGATTACATCTGTATGAAATTCCTAATGCTGCTTAACCACGGTGAGATATTTCTTCGACTATATTTCCTCTACCTGTGAAAGGTAATTACACAAGAATTATTCTGACGTCAGAATTTAGTAATACAGGGTGGCCACATGTCAGGGAAATCAGGGAAATGTCAGGGAAAAAAAAGTTTGTCAGGGAAGTCAGGGAAATGTTAAGGAAAATAGAAATTGACATGTATGTTAACTATGTTATTTTTGTCGTATTACATATATAATTTTTATAATTTATTTAACAAATTTTATAAACTATCCAAAGATTTCGACGCATTATAAATAATTTCAAGGTATTCTCTGAGATTCTCTAGGTTTCTAATGATTTCAAGACATTTTCAATAATTTTAAAGGATTTTAAGAGGTTTTTAGGAATTTTAAGTGATTACAAGAGATTTGTATAATATTTAAAAGATTTAGTTGAATTTTAAAAGGACTTCATGAAATTTTAAGAGATTTTTAAGGAAGTTTAGGGAATTCAAAGAATTTTAAGGAATTTTAAAGTTCCTTGTGAAATTTGAAAGGATTTTAAAAAGCTTTTAACAATTTTAAGAAATTTTGATTTTTAAAAGTAATTTTAAAGGATTTTAATGATCCTCATGGAATTCTAAAGGATTTCACGAGATTTTTATGATTTTCTAAATATTTTGTGGAATTTTAGGGAATTTTGAACAGTTTTCAAAAATTATAAAAGTTTTTACGTATTTTAAGGAATGTAAAAGTTTTTCGTGGAATTATAAAGGAATTTAACAAACTTGTAAGAATTTTAAGAGATTTTAAGGAATTATAAATATTCTCGTGGAATTTAAAAGGATTTTAAAAAGCTTGTAAGAATTTTAAGAAATTTTAATTACTTTAAAGTGATTTTCAAGGATTTAAATTTTCCTCATGGAATTTTAAATGATTTCACAAAATTTTTATGATTTATAAAAGATTTTTTAGAAGTTTAAGAAATTTCAAGAGGCTTTCAAGAATTTTAAGAAATCTTTACGTATTTTCAGGGATTTAAAAGTTTTTCGTGGAATTATAAAGGAATTTAAGAAACTTGTAAGAATTTTAAGAGATTTTAATGAATTATGAATATTCTCGTGGAATTTAAAAGGATTTTAAAAGGCATGTAAGAATTTTAAGAAATTTTAATTGTTTTAAAGTGATTTTAAAGAATTTAAATTTTCCTCATGGAATTTTAAAGGATTTCACAAAATTTTTATGATTTATAAAAGATTTTGTGGAAGTTTAAGAAATTTCAAGAGGCTTTCAAGAATTTTAAGAAATATTTACGTATTTTGAGTGATTTTAAATTTTTTCGTGGAATTCTAAAGGATTTTAAGAAGCTTGTAAAAATAGTAAGTAATTTTGACATTTTAAAAATGATTTTAAGGTATTTTAATACATCCGCATAGAATTTTTAAAAATTTCAAGTTATTTTTGATTTTTAAAAGATTTTGTGAGATTTTTTATTTCATGAGTTTTTTTTTAGAGATTTTAATGCACTTTAGGGAATTTTAAAGAATTTCACGAGATTTTTATGATTTGTAAACGATTTTGTAAAATAATTGTAAAGGATTTCATAGAATTTTAAATAACGTAGTGAATTTTAAGATATTTAAAGATGTTTTTAGGAATTTCGAAATATTTCAGCCAATTTTAAGGGATTTCAATAGGTTTCCAATAATTTAAAGAAATTGTTGTGCACTTTAAGAGATTTTTAGGAATTTTATTATAAAAGATTTTGAAGTTTTTTTGGAATTTAAAGTATTTCAAAGAATTTTGAGGAATTATAAAAAGATTCGTGAAAATTAAGGTGATCTCATGAAATATTAACAAATTTGAAGGAATTTCGTGGAATTTTAAGATGTTTCTAGGAATTTCAAGAAATTTCAATGAATTTTAAGAGATCTTTTCAAAAGTTGTTGTAAATTCGAGAGATTTTTACAAATGTTAAATGTTGTGAAGTGATTTTAAATTTTAAAAGATTTAAAGTGATATTATACGAATTTTTTGAAAAATTTCTATAGTATTATTATTGAAAATTTATACGTATTTTTAATACTTTTCTGTCAGGGAAATTTGTCTGAAAGTCAGGGAAATGTCAGGCAAATTGAAAAATTGAATCTTGTGGCCACCATGTAATACAAGTTCAATTACAGAACTATTAAAAATTTGGAGCAAAGTAAATTAAAACTTTCAGTATTGAAAAAAAAATAATAATAATTACTCTCTTAATCTGAATTAGTTAAATATTTCTAATTAATAGTAGTTTCTTACTAATTCAAATAGTGCTTCCTTAATATTCTAGGAAAACGTTTAAAATCCCTTAAAATTTCATAGAAAATAACAGAAAACTCTTTATAATTCTTCGAAATCTTTGGAAAACTTCTATAATTTGTTAAATAAACTGTACAAGCTATATAATATGTCAAAAATTAATTAAAACTACTAAGTAGATTGGTAAGTTGTTCTTAACTTCTTACTAATTCATTTTGATAATAGGTAACCTACTATTTCATTCAATAGAAGGTGGAAAAATTATTCATTCAGTAATCAGATATAAGACTATAAATTCAATTAGTTAAATTCTTACTAATTCAGATTGAGAGAGTAAGCTTGAAGGAAATTAATTTTTAATTTCAATTAGTCTACAATGTTTCGTTTTTATTTATAGACGTTCGTGGATTGGTCAACAAGAAGCACGTACAAGAGGGTCACGAACAGGTTCAACAGGCACTTCTGGATTACACGATGACCTGCTATCCATCTATACCTGTAAGTCAGGCCAAAATTGATATTTTTCTGATATTTGGTTCAGTTACTCAAAATGTAATTTTCGTTTCGAAAGTAGTAGATTATTTTGAATTATAGGTAGATTTTTTTTTTTTTTTACTTTAGAAAGTTCAGCTTATATAAAAAATTAATGTGGGATTATAAATAAAACTGTTTATTTTCTAAATTAAATATTTAACTGAAGTGGATTTCTTGTTGTATTTCAGGACAAGTTTAACAAGTTGTTAGCAGTATTACCAGAAATCCACATGGTGGCGAGTAGAGGGGAAGACCACCTGTACCAAAAGCACTGTAACGGAGGCGCGCCGACGCAAACCCTCCTCATGGAAATGCTGCACGCAAAACGGAAATGAAACGACACTCACCTCCGGCTATTTTGCCGGGCAATTGAAGGTTCAAAAACTTCAGCGATTTATCGCCAAGGTCCTGGTAACGCCCCTTATCGACGGACACGATGGACTTCTGTCTCTCGGCGAACGGGAGCCATTTAGGACGGTTTTAGGTATCGATAGGTGCCCTGAATCTTGTATACCTACGCAAACAAATCAAGTATAGACGTACATACTTTACATACATACAGTCTATGTATCATAATGTGTATATCTAAAATATATATAAACATAACGACATATATTTTCTATATTTGATGTTGAAGTTTTAGAGATGTATCCGTGGAAAATCGGCTTCCGCGACGGTGTCGAGGGAGGGCGACAAGCGCAGGGAAATAGTAAGCGAGATGCCTTGAAAAACAGTACAAAGGGTGGTTTAAACAAATTATCGGTCAAAGGGCAGGCAACTTTTGTCTAAATATGGATATAAAACCTATTTTTCTAATAACTTAGAGAAAGATTTATTTTTAAGTACCATACCATACCACTGAAGCCTTGCTCTCAAACTACGAATGAAATACAATACCTAACGATCTACTATCATTCTAATTTACATTACTCTGCCCAGCAAACTCTCTCTCACTCGTGAATATTTCTTATTTAAACTATCGAAGTAAGAAATTTTATTATGTAAAACGCGAATAACGATAAGCGGTGTGATCCACGAATTCTGTTTCAAAAACATTGTTCATTATGAGTGAATTCTGATTTTTATTGTGTGATAAAAATTTTATTTTTATAATTTACTAAGTATGACTTTAAAAAACGTTAATTTGAGAATTGAGTGTTTTTTTGGTCAAAAATTATGATTTTTCCGAGGAGGCAGAGTTTGTGGGTTTCAGGTAGTCATGCAATATCGAAGCGAAAATATCGATATTGCATCACTAGTTTCAGGGGGATTAGAAAATCTGACTCGCCGGCCACTTGTGCTTCTGCAAGGGATTCAACGGGCATACTTGAGCGACAGTAAAATCGAATGTGATATATATATATAAATATAATACTTTATATATATATAGAAATATATATCTGTACGTTTACCACACGGCCACCTAGGCATCCTTAGAACTTCCTGTCGAAAGAAATCTGCATTTTTTGTCACATTTGCACAGCAGCAGGGCTATTACTATTCTGTACTGTAAATACTAGTTAACACATTCCAATTACTTTGTATAGTATACAAAAACCATGTTAAATATGTAATTATTATATGGATATTTCGTGTATAGAGTTTAATGAAATAAATATATTTCTGTTGCTTACTGAAAAGATGATGAAATCATTATAGCTACTTAAATGTCTTCACTAATTTTAGATCTTTAATTAATGTAACTTCGCCTTTTTTGCTATCTCTCTTTCTGTCTCTTTCACTCTCTTCCTGTCCCTCTCTTCGAAAAATAGGTGGCGGAAAATAATCCTAAATCGCGATATTTTATTATTGTAGATTGTATGATACAAGATTGTTCTTAATGAGCATAGGAGGAATCATCGGAGCAAGGTTCACGTGGTTCTACATTGTCTAGTTGTTAAAGATAAATAATATATTGCGCGTATATGTATATGTGTGCGTATACATATATATGTACGTAAAAGAAATTACTGTCTTATCGCGATTGTTAAACATAACGAAGTATTTACGATATATATATATATATATATATATATATATATATATATATATATATAAATGTTAAGACATAGCTATATCTATCGTAGTTATTTTTCACTTACAGATATTAATTATTATTATTATAATTATATTGAATTAATATTAATATTATTATTTAGGAGTTAGTCAGACAATTTCTCAGCGCTGTGAAGGTCGTCTTTTCGACGCCTGTGGTACCTAAGCCATCGGTTAATACACAAGCTAGATTCGGGGGTCAAACTCGTGACTAAAAGTCTAAAAGTAAAAAAATTTCCAAACGAAAGTCTAAACACCTTAAGTCTTTGCTCGTTGATAAACTCGATCCTCTGTACATTATTAAAAAAAAAATCACTGCGCGAATTTTTCATTACCGTACTAATTTGTTCCACGCTCGTCATGAGAAAGTACCTGAATGTCTTAGTGTTAAAAGAACGCTATTTTACTATTACCACTTTACCAGCACCTTTTGCAATTAAACAATAGTGTTAATCTTAATCATGTCTCAGAGAGCGGTGCGGGAACAGCTTGTGAATAAAAAATAAATCAGCGAAGCAAAGACTTGGAATAAGTGATTAGATTATTTAAATTATCAGACGAACGCTCCAGCGTTTTCAAATTTCTTCCTTGAACTTTTTTCTACAGCGACGTGCACGTCCAGCTAAAAATTCCTGTACAGAATCTTGTAAGGTGACTTGTATAGAAATTTTTAGCTGACAACGGAACGCACGTCTAATTATTTAACTCCGACGCGAATGACTACCTCTTCGTAACTGTATTAAGTTTTTATACTTTTACATTATTAGCAACCATATACCTCAAACGTATAGACACCCAGATAGCAATTCGAGTCGCAAAATCTTCGATGAGACGACGCGTTCATCTGCTTTTCAGTCTTTGTGATTTTTAGCTTCTTTGTGATTATTTAGTTTTGTTTGAGAATTTTGTGATTGATGATTTAGTAACGTTTTCGGTCAGGGTCTTTTCTATCGTCATTGCTGTTTGGGTCAAAACGTAAGTGAAAGACGTAGAACGCTTTATTTATTGTAGTCTCGTTCGCTTGTTCGTAGCCTCAATCGTTGGACCCAAGTGTTAAGCTCAAAATTCCATTCCCCATTTTACTCAACGAAAATTATAGATAAATATTTTTTCGTTCTGTAGCGCTAATCTTTTTTCGAATATAAGACTGCATACAGAGCGAAAAAATATTTAATTTCTTTACTTTTTGCATAAAACGAGGAATTCAAAATCTAACTTCAAAATTGAATATTTTGATTTTACTTAAAAAATATTTGAATTAGATATTTTCTCGCTCTGTACGCATAATTCTATTTAAAAGTTGATTAATGCTACAGAGGGAAAAAATTCCAAATTTAATATTTGTTGAATAAAATGAAGAAATCGAGTTTTTAGACTAGAAATTGGCTCCAACACCCTTAAGGGCGTTGGACTCAAGTGTTAAATTCAAAATTCCATTCTCCGTTTTACTCAACGAAACTTACAGATAAATATTTTTTCGCTCTGTAGCGTTAATCTTTTTCCAAATATAAGACTGCATACAGAGCGAAAAAATATTTAATTTCGATACTTTTTGCATAAAACGAGGAATTAAAAATCTAACTTCAAAATTTAATATTTTCATTTTTTTTTTTTTTTTTAAATATTTGAATTAAATATTTTCTCACTCTGTACGCATAATTCTTGAGTTGAGTAAAATGAAGAAATAATAATTATAATTATATTATATAATTTATTATTATAATTATAATATAATTAATAATAATATATAATATAATAATATATAATTATATTTAATATATTAAATATCGAATATTATATATATTATATATATATATAAATTATTATATTTATATTAATTATATAATTATAATATAATTATATTATAATTAATTAATAATTATAATTCTTCGTTGAGTAAAATGAAGAAATCGAATTTTGAAATTAGAATTTGGCTCCAACATCCTTAACTTTCGATTTTTTGCGACAAGCCGGCCACAAAAAGCCATTTCGTTTTTAATATGGTCTTCTAAGTGCAGTTATATAAAAAAAAAAAAGGAAACACTCATTGTCTTTGTACACGCGTCCATCCTGTTCACTCGTCCGAAGAATTCCGTTACGATACGCATATATACGATATAAATATAATATATATTATGTATGTATGAACGCATATATATATATATATATATATATATATATATATATATATAT
>CAJFCO010018454.1:269770-280554 GCA_904066015.1 Synergus gifuensis | reverse complement strand
CAATATACATAACATCATAATTATATATATGTGTATAGCTTACTATACTTATAGTATAGCTCTCTAATTACAATTAGAGAGCTATACTATAAGCATAGTAAGCTATACACATATATATAATTATGATGTTATGTATATTGTGTTAAATATCGATGTACAGTTACCAATTATAATTGGCAAATGCTCTATAATTTCATGTCAAATGTCATCCTTCTTTTTATTATTTGGGTTATTTGCCAACCAGACTCTCGTCGTTTTTCAAGATTAATCTTACGTTTACGAGCGACACACTTCCTATGAGTTGTTGTTGACACTGCCATTAGAAAATGGCTATTGTAAATTATGTAGAAAACAAACCTCAATGTAAATACATCTTATTATTAACATATGACGATCATCGTTGCTTTTCATAATCAGTAATTTGCTTTTTTTATATTACTTTACTACTGGATTAGTGATACAACATTGAAGCGACAAAATCGATATATCGAGCATGAAAATATATTATCTCTAATATATTTGATATAAAAAGGGAAAATTCCGTTTCTTAGATAAATATTGTGATCTCAAATTGTCTGCATCTTAAGTAATTTTTAAATCTTCAGTTACAAGACAGTTACTTTAACGCTAACAATGCGAAATGATTTAATTAATGAATTAATCATAATTCCGATTTACGTTAAAACTATTCTATAAAATAATAAAAATCTAATAATGAAAAGAAATTTCCAAAATCTCTTTGACGACATTATTCTAATAATTTATTAGATACTGATTCTTACAAAGTCCTAATATATCTAAACATATATTGCGCAAAGTTTTGATAAGAAATTGATCCTATCATATATACAACAGAGTTTTTTTTGTGTACTTTTATGTTTTGAATAATTAAATATTTCCTAATGCGGATCTGATTTGAGAAAATCAGTGTATGAATTTTCGTCCATCAGAGTCTGGATTTCGTCAGGATTATCAAGTTCAACTTTAAAAAGCCAACCATCTTTATAACACGAGGAGTTTATCAAGCCAGGCTTATTCTCTACAGCTTCGTTTTTCTCGATCACTTTTCCAGTGACTGGACTTATTATTTCTGAGGCAGCTTTTACAGATTCTAGTGCTCCACACTCGTCTAGAATTGAAAAGGTATTTTTTTAACAAAAGGAAACTAAAACAATTTACACGTTGGTAGAAATGAAAGCAATAGATTTTTACCCTCTTTTTTAATTGTAGAACCAATATCTGGAAGTTGGGCATAAACTACGTCGCCGAGAGCATCCTGAGCATAATCGGAGATTCCAACAATACCTATCTTTCCATCAACTTCGACCCATTCGTGTTTGGTGGTGTATCGTCTTTCTAAAAAGAAACATAAATTAATTCTCAGAACAAAAAACCTTGAAAGTTCAAATTACGATTCAAAACATTGAAATGAAAATAGAGGAAAATCTATATATATATATATATATATATATATATATATATATATATATATATATAAATCTGAATAAAAGTCCACATCCTTGAACTTAACGGAACCAATTTTTGCAGGGCGTCATGAAATTATCTTCGGAAATTTTTAGACATATTTTCAAAATTCTTGTGAATTTTTTTCATTTTTTCAGATTTTAAAAACTTTTTTAATTTAATTTTTAAGCAACTTTTTTAAATACCTTAAAATCTTTTTAATTATTTTTTAATTCTTAAAAAAATTTGTTAATTCCCTAGAATTCCGCGTGATTTCTTGAAATCACTGAATTCATTAAATCTTTTAATATCCCTTAATTAAAATCTCTTGAAATATTCATGGTATCTCTTCAAATTCATTAAGATTTACTTATCAGTCATTTAAGGGCATTTTATTTAAAAAATATTTCAATTAGATATTTTTTCACTCTGTACGCATAATTCTAGTTAAAAAATGATTAATTCTACAAAGGAAAAGTATTCAAAATTTAATATTTGTTGAGTAAAATGAAGAAATCGACTTTTTAGATGAAATTCCTTAAAAACTTTTAAAATCACTTGAAAATCTTTAAACTCTCTTGAAATCTCTAGAAATTCTTTAAAATAAAATAAAGTTCCTTAAAATCTTTCAAAATCCTTCAAAATTATTAAAACAATGATGAAATCCCTTATTAAAAAAATTTTTAAATGTTGAGGTTAGAATCAGAGACACTGACAATGAAAGAAATAAATTTAAACATCAAACTTATTTAACTAAATGCTAACAAAAATATTCAAACATTTTAGTAATACCATCTCTGGTAATACTAATTAAATACTAATTTCGATAAAAGAGTTTAAAAAAAGCTGCGCCAAAAATGGATAAAATTAAATTAAAGATTAAATTCATTAAATTGGATTAAATTTGATTGAAAAGTGTCTCAATATTAAAATTAATCAAAATTATGTAGATACATTTAAAAACACAGTTCTGAGTGTTTTTCAAGCAGAAAAAAGCAAGAAAAATATAAAATTCTTTAACTTACCCGCTTTTCTAAGAGCCTGCGTTATCGATAAATAACGCACAAGTGAAGTCAAAGATTTTGGTGATATTCTACGAATTTCTCTTTTATGTGTGTCGACAATCGCTCTAACACTACACCTGGCAAATTGTGTCACTAATCCAGCCATTTTCTGTTTATTTTAATGTTTTTCTCCTCGATTTTTGATCGGAAACATGAAGCGGTTTCGGAACTTAAGCTTATCTCGTTTGAAGAAATGTCGTCTGCTAGGCTACAAACAAGATCTTTGCCTTTCAACGCGCGCTCGTGTAATGAAATCCGGGGGAATTACAAATGATAACAAACTGGAGATTACGAAAGCAGACACTCATTATTATTTTGTTTGGCTTCATTTATCTTGGATGACGTCATAAAACTTATAAAACTCTATATTTCATTTCTTGACTTACAGGATGTCCCAAAAATAGTTGATAAAACCAAATCAGGGTGGCCACAAGATTCAATTTTTCAATTTCCCTGACTTTTCCCTGACTTTCAAACAAATTTCCCTGACAGAAAAGTATTAAAAATACGTATAAATTTTCAATAATAATACTATTGAAATTTTTCAAAAAATTCGTATAATATCACTTTAAATCATTTAAAATTTAAAATCACTTGACAACATTTAACATCTGTAAAAATCTCTCGAATTTACAACAACTTTTGAAAAGATCTCTTAAAATTCATTGAAATTTCTTGAAATTCCTAGAAACATCTTAAAATTCCACGAAATTCCTTCAAATTTGTTAATATTTCATGAGATCACCTCAATTTTCACGAATCTTTTTATAATTCCTCAAAATTCTTTGAAATACTTTAAATTCCAAAAAAACTTCAAAATCTTTTATAATAAAATTCCTAAAAATCTCTTAAAGTGCACAACAATTTCTTTAAATTATTGGAAACCTATTGAAATCCCTTAAAATTCGCTGAAATATTTCGAAATTCTTAAAAACATCTTTAAATATCTTAAAATTCCACTACGTTATTTAAAATTCCATAAAATCCTTTACAATTATTTTACAAAATCGTTTACAAATCATAAAAATCTCGTGAAATTCTTTAAAATTCCCTAAAGTGCATTAAACTCTCTAATAAAAAACTCTTGAAATAAAAAATCTCACAAAATCTTTTAAAAAACAAAAATGACTTGAAATTTTTTAAAATTCTATGAGGATGTATTAAAATTCCTTAAAATCATTTTTAAAATGTCAAAATTACTTACAATTTTTACAAGCTTCTTAAAATCCTTTAGAATTCCACGAAAAAATTTAAAATACTTCAAAATACGTAAATATTTCTTAAAATTCTTGAAAGCCTTTTGAAATTTCTTAAACTTCTACAAAATCTTTTATAAATCATAAAAATTTTGTGAAATCCTTTAAAATTCCATGAGGAAAATTTAAATTCTTTAAAATCACTTTAAAATAATTAAAATTTCTTAAAATTCGTACTAGTTTTTTAAAATCCTTTTAAATTCCACGAGAATATTTATAATTCATTAAAATCTCTTAAAATTCTTACAAGTTTCTTAAATTCCTTTATAATTCCACGAAAAATGTTTAAATCCCTCAAATTGCGAAAAAACCTTTATAATATTTGAAAACTTTTCAAAATTCTCTAAAATTCCACAAAATCTTTAGAAAATCATAAAAATCTCGTGAAATCCTTTAAAATTTCTCAAGGAACTTTAAAATTTCTTAAAATTCTTTGAATTCCCTAAACTTCCTTAAAAATCTATTAAAATTTCATGAAATCCTTTTAAAATTCAACTAAATCTTTTAAATATTATACAAATCTCTTGTAATCCTTTAAAATTCCTAAAAACCGCTTAGAAATTTTTTCAAATTCTATGAGGACTATTAAAATTCCTTAAAATCATTTTTAAAATGTCAAAATTACTTACAATTTTAACAAGCTTCTTAAAATCCTTTAGAATTCCACGAAAAAATTTTAAATCCCTAAAAATATGTAAAGATTTCTTAAAATTCTTGAAAGCCTCTTGAAATTTCTTAAACTTCTACCTCAGGGAAAGCAGATGAAAACATGCATCGAATCGTGGCGGCACTCCGCGTAGGAGCCCTCGGGTTGGAGGATGATGACGAAGACTGCTACCCACCTGGCTTTTTACAAAAGGCGAAAGCTATAATACCTGGTGCACCGTTAACACCAAGAGCAGTTAAGCATCCCATGACGGATGGCAAGGGGAGGTGCGTACCGGAAGCCAGCTCTGATGATCAATCGGAGGGTGCAGAGATCTTCTTTTCAGGCGACGTTGGAACTTATGCCACGAAAAACCTTAAAATACGTAAAGATTTCTTAAAATTCTTGAAAGCCTCTTGAAATTTCTTAAACTTCTACAAAATCTTTTATAAATCATAAAAATTTTGTGAAATCCTTTAAAATTCCATGAGGAAAATTTAAATTCTTTAAAATCACTTTAAAATAATTAAAATTTCTTAAAATTCTTGCAAGTTTTTTAAAATCCTTTTAAGTTTCACGAGAATATTTATAATTCCTTAAAATCTCTTAAAATTATTACAAGTTTCTTAAATTTCTTTATAATTTCACGAAAAACTTATAAATTCCTTAGAATGCATAAAAAACATTTATAATAAATAAATTATAAAAATTATATATGTAATACGACAAAAAATAACATAGTTAACGTAAATGTCAATTTCTATTTTCCCTGACAACTACTCACATTTCCCTGACATGTCTCTGACAAACTTTTCTTTCCCTGACATTTCCCTGACTTCCCTGACATGTGGCCACCCTGCAAATGTTTATTTTCTCCTTCTACAATTTAAGTAGTTATAGCTGTACTATTGAAGGTAGCATATGAGATCCTGCAATTTTATCCTAGTTTTCTTAAAAGAAACATTTTTTGAGTCAAGATGATCAATTTTTCTTCCTTATGACGGGAGAAAAAATTTATCTTGTCGACATTATTTATAGTATTACAAGATTATTTTTAAATCGCTACGGAAAAATTAAATCTTTGAAAAGGGAGCAGACGACTCTTTAGAAATCTAAGACAATGATGCGTGACCGATAAATAATGAAACGTTCGTAATCACGTGAGGTTAAAAGGTCAAAGAAGACTATCGACGATAACCCATTATCGGAAGCTAGTGTGAAATATCACGTTATGACCTCTAAGTTCAGGAAATCATTCACGAATTATATATCTTACCGTGGAGTAATATGTACAATTATTTTATTCTTTTTTTAAATTTATAAATTAAAGCTATCAAAATTATTTAATCGACTACCGCTGATTTCTTCATCTAAACAAGAAATATTTTATTTTTCTTCAAATAATGGTCACATCATTCATCTGTTTCCATATTTATATTGATGTTGCAACATTATTTATGAAACATCTAACTGTTTATGAGGATTAAATTTATATAAAACTACTGCCTGATTCTGAAATAGAGGATTTTCAGATTTTTAAAATAAATTACATTTTCAAATTTAGATTTGCTTGATAAATGGAGGTCAACCAGAAAATAGGAAACTTTTCTCAATCTTGCGTCATGTAAGAAACCAACGAGGATCGACTCAATAGCTTAGAAATATTCCTACGTTTCTAAAAGTTCAGTCTTGGCAATCAGAATAGAAAAATTCGTACTATTTTTTACAATAATACAAACATTTATTTTCTGGAAAAATTCCAGATGATATCTAATCATATTAGAAATCATATTAGAAATTACGAAACTTCATAGAAACCTTAAAAATAAGGAATACTGAAAGTCGTAGTTATTACGTCATAATAATCGAAAATTACTTCTTGGTGCTTTGATTACGGAAAACTATAATCCAATTGTATAAGACCTTCCATTGGGATTGTGGACGGCAATAGCTACTGGTTTACTCACAGTCCATTCATACCAAACATTCTTTGTGTTACATCGTCTCCAAAAATGGGCGCAAATTTCGTCTCCAGCTTTTAAGTGAATTGGCTCCTACAACAAAATTTAGTACCAAATATTAATAATATGTTATTTTAAGCTTCAGGGTAAACTCTAGCGCCTGAGAAAAAAAATTCCACTTTTACTTTTTATTACCTTTAAAGGAAAAAATATAGGGAACCAACTAATCATTCCAGGGCTGTGAGTACTTGGTTCTATACTCAGTGTTATATTGTCATATAAAACAGAATCAAAGTATCCCGAGAATCCATGTAATATCGAGTTTTGCTGAACGCTGAACTTTCTCATCTCATATCTAGAGTTATCTATAATACTATCTGAAATGATTAAAAAAATTACGTAAGCAATTTAATGACTAGTTACATAATTTTTTACGAATCGTTGGAAACTGCTTACTTCGATTAGGATGTTCAAATGTAAAGAGAGGTTGAGGTAGTGCTATGTCGTATTTGTTTTGCAGATGAACTACATACGGTGTTTCGAAATGAGTCAGAGGATGCTTATCCTTGTCTTTACACTGCTTCACTTCATTGAAGAGTTTTGATGACTGAACGGGCGCTATGTAAGACGTGTACGAACGAGGTATACTAATTCCGTCGCCTGAAAATTTGTATTTAATTTAAATTTAAGTAAACTCATTTGAAATACTTTATAAATAACAATTTAGAATTGTTTATTACTTTTAAGATGCTTCTCTACTCCATCGAGACACTCTGGCGATAATTCATTATCTCCGAAAGATCCAAGTAATTCAGAGACTAAAATATCTGCTTTTTCGGGAGCAACCCATTGTCTCATGTCAGAAGACACCACCGTAACTTTATCCATCCACATTTCCTTCTGAAGCGCTTGCAGTCTGCAAATAATACAAAGTAACTTTTGAGTATATTGAACAAAATTGGTTTTCAAATGTTAATCGATTTAGGGTAAACGCACGTTAGCACTGCATTCGGATTTTTTTCAACTGCGTAGACTTTCACGGGTACACGTGCTGTTTGGGAAGCATTTAAAACCGCACGAACGAGTGGACCTCTACCTGCTCCAACAACCATAATAATCCTAGAAAGTCAATTAAAAGTAAATAAATTTAAAAATTAATTTTAAACAATTGAGTGTAAAAAGTGTTGTGAAGATTACACTGGTTCTAGGTCTCGTGCATCATTCTTCTTGTTTGCATCATCTCTAGCGAGAAGGGCATGGTAAATTGCAAGCTGGTACTGAGAATATTTCACCGGATCTTTTTCGAATACTTCATATGTTCCAGACTCGAGATTGTCCATCAATGGTTGCAACGGACATTGAAGGAAATCCTCATACCCTCGAGCGTATCGTTCAATCGGACCATCGTTTTGCCAACTCTAAACAATTTTCAATTTGAATTTAGTAAGTCCGAATTCATTTAACTATTGATTGCTTGTGATAAAAATTATAAATCTACCAAAAACTTGCCTTCCAGATGTAATCAAGGTAATGATAATAATAACTAATGTTTCGATAGCGATTAGCACCGGTAATTACGAACTGCACATCCAGTGAGCAGAACCTTTTGACAAGCATCTGATGTGCTCTTCCTAGAACTGGAAAACCCTTTTTGTTGCTGATGAATAAGGTTGTAGGTAGAATCAAGCATCTCACAGGTTCGCCTAACCATCGGCTTATCTGCAAGTATCGATTATTATAATAAAGTATTATTTAATTTATTTAGCAAAATTTAATATATTTAATAAGGAACCTCTTCTTCCTCAGGGAGATCGTGACTGATTAGCAAAGCAGCTCCAAGTTTTCTATCGAAATCGCAAATAATTCTAAAAGCATTCCACCATTCCCAAGGACTCTCAGTTTCTACTTCGGAAAAAGATTTTTCATCTCTGTAAGAGTTTACTCTCTTCTCAGGATTTTCCATGGGAACTTGAAGCCATACCTAAAATAAATAAACCATTTATGACATAAAAAGGGTTCAAATAGGAAAAACAGGTTCTTTTTGTTATTTTGTCTTAGGGAAACAAACCTGGTAGTTTACTGGACTTGCAAGTTTGTCAGCCAAGATCCTGGCTAAATTAACATTTCTGCCAATATTGCCTTTCAATTTAAGAGTCACTGCGTTCAAAGCCAAGTGTGAAGCTAGACCAAATTCTTGATTCAAAGCTTCCTCACTATTTTTCGCAACATAAGGTATAGGCGAATCTACATCGATATGCGGTGAGAATTTTCCGACAACTAATGAATTCCAATCTAGAATGGGAATTTTATTGAGCGTTGAAAGATATTAATAAAGATAGAAGAGATATAATTTCAGAAGAGCTGCAATTCAGAAAGAAATGTACCGGAGTTGCAAAGAATCATATCTGGTCTGGTGAATGGATCAGTTCTCTCTTTCGCAACACCGGAGATAAATTCTCTTTTGTAGCGAGGATGAACAAGTGGAGCGACGATGAAATCATACCTACGCAATTCATGTTGTAATAAAAGGAAGCGTGCATATATGTATTATCAGGGTGGCCACAAGATTCAATTTTTCAATTTCCCTGACATTTCCCTGACTTTTCCCTGACTTTCAAACAAATTTCCCTGACAGAAAAGTATTAAAAATACGTATAAATTTTCAATAATAATACTATTTAAATTTATCAAAAATTTCATATATTATAACTTAAAATATTTTGAAATTTAATATCACTTCACAATATTTATCATTCGTAAAAATCTCTCAAATTTACAAGAACTTTTGAAAAGATCTCTTAAAATTCATTGAAATTTCTTGAAATTCTTAGAAACATCTTAAAATTCCAGGAAATCCCTTCAAATTTATTAATATTTCATGAAATTCATTCAATTTTCACTAATCCTTTTAAAATTCCTCAAAATCCTTTGAAATATGTACTTTAAATTCCACAAAAAACTTCAAAATCTTTTAAAATTCCTAACAATCTCTTAAAATTTCCAGCAATCTTTTAAAATTCCATAAAACATTTTCAGAATCTCGTGAAATTCTTAAAAATTTTCTAAAGTGCATTAAAATCTATAAAACAAAAATTATGAAATAAACAATCTCACAAAATCTTTTAAAAATCAAAAATGACTTGAAATTTTTTAAAATTCTATGAGGACTATTAAAATTCCTTAAAATCATTTTTAAAATGTCAAAATTACTTACTATTTTTACAAGCTTCTTAAATTCCTTTAGAATTCCACGAAAAACTTTAAAATCCCTTACAATACGTAAAGATTTTTTAAAATTCTTGAGAGCCTCTTGAAATTCCTTAAACTTCTACAAAATCTTTTATAAATCATAAAAAAATTTTGTGAAATCCTTTAAAATTCCAGGAGGAAAATTTAAATTCTTTAAAATCACTTTAAAGTAATTAAAATTTTTTTAAATTCTTACAAGCTTTTTAAAATCTTTTTAAATTCCACGAAAATATTTATAATTCTTTAAAATCTCTTAAAATTCTTACAAGTTTCTTAAATTCCTTTATAATTCCACGAAAAACTTTTAAATCCCTTAAAATGCGTAAAAAACATTCATAATTTTTGAAAAATTTTCTAAAATTCCACAAAATTTTTTAGAAAATCATAAAAATCTCGTGAAAACCTTTAAAATTTCTCAAGGAACTTTAAAATTCCTTAAAAATCTCTTAAAAATTTCATGAAGTCCTTTTAAAATTCAACTAAATCTTTTAAATATTATACAAATCTCTTGTAATCCTTTAAAATACCTAAAAACCGCTTAAAAATTTTATAAATTATTGAAAATCTCTTGGAATCATTAGAAACCTAGAAAATCTTAGAGAATACCTAGAAATTATTGATAATCCTTCGAAATCTTTGGATAGTTTCTGAAATTTGTTAAATAAATTATAAAAATTATTGATAATCCTTCGAAATCTTTGGATAGTTTCTGAAATTTGTTAAATAAATTATAAAAATTATGTATTTAATACATAATTCCCTGACTTCCCTGATTTCCCTGACATGTGGCCACCCTGATTATAGTTGAAAATATTTTTTAATGTAAAATACACTTACTTTGCCTCGTTAGCAACACAGAGACATTGTTTGAGATCAGGGACTGCGCTAAATTCCAAGCCGCAAGAACTGCGTCTCTCGCCGGACATTTTACCTTTTTTTTCTTTAATATTAATGAAATATTAAATATAATATTTAATATTAATTAAATATCTATTAAGATATAATAATGATATACCAGTTTTAGATCGTCCTTGTTACTAATTGAATTAGTAGCTTTTTACTAATTTAGAGTAAATGAAATTGCATTATCCGAACTACCCTATTGAAAATTCCTGTATGGGTTCCTTTATAGGATCGTATAATA
>CAJFCO010018454.1:202675-234321 GCA_904066015.1 Synergus gifuensis | reverse complement strand
TTCGCTAGAAAGAGACAAGATTTCCCACACTGCCTTGTGAGCAGGGTTGTGAACGTAATATAACCTTAGGTAAATTACATGAGGTTTTTTTACGTAATTTACGTACGAATATTACGGTCGACTCCCTCAATATTAAGTACCGCAATATTAACAACCCCGCAATATTAACCGCATTCCTCCCGTAATATTAACCAGCAGTTACCTCAAATCTCACTGGATACAGTGCACATGAGTTGCGCTCGGCATCTGATTGGTTGCTATTCGCGCGCAATTTAAAATGCTAAAAAATATTATTTATGTGCAATACGCTTGCGCAATTAATATTACGCATGCACAATTGATGTGGCATTTGAGAAAAGGAATTTCGTTAATATTGCGGATCTGGATTTCGTTAATATTGAGGGAGTCGAGTGTACAGTGCCCTGCATTAATGCCTTCCCTTGAAAACAAGTCATCCCAACCCTGGTTTCCATAAGATTCTAATGAAAACCAGGGTTGGGTTGACATGTTTTCAAGGGAAGGCATATATGAATTTTACTGTTCACTCGACTCTCTCAATATTAACGAAATCCGTGCCAGAGACCCTCGCAATATTAACAAAATTCCTTCTCTCAAATGTCATACAAATTGCGCATGCGTCACATCAATTGCGCATGCGTATTGCGTATAATAGAATATTTTAAAACATTTTTAATTGCGTGCGAATAGCAACCAATCAGATGTCGAGCGCAACTCATGCGCAATGTATCAAGTGAGATTTGAGGTGACTGCTGGTTAATATTGCGAGAGGAATGCGGTTAGTATTGCAAGGTTGTTAATATTGCAATGGTTAATATTGGGAGAGTCGAGTGTAATAATGTTTATAAAAGAAAAAAATATATATTCTCATAAATTCTCGTCGAGAACAAACGTCGGGTACGTTACCCGGTAACTTACCAATATTGCCGTACGTTACCAGGGTAACTTACCCGACTCAAAACAACGTAGACAATGTAGACGACAGTTGAAAAAAGCCTCGCTTTTCTAACCGTTTTCCCGCGCATCACATATCGTGTGTGCAACGTTGATTTATGTAGATTGTTTTTACAAACATAACTTCATCGAATTTTTAAATAATTTTGCATCGTTTGAAAATCGATGTACAGTGGCTACAGTGATTTAACGGTGTTTGGAAAATTTCCAAATAGTGCCAAATAGTGCTCTGTGAACAAAACGACGAGAACAATGACTTCGTTTAATTTCAGCGAAATCGGAAAACAGCTTGCAAACGCTAATCTAAAAAGTGAGAGCACTGGTGTTTCTTTTGCTGGAAAGTCACTGAAACTCAATTCAGAAGAAGATGGTGAGTATTTTCAGTCTTAAGGACGCTTTTTGTTTTGGAACATTACTTTGTTTACTTTGGGCTTTATCTTCTGCTCCAGAAAATTTGAGTTGTCATATGTCAGTTTTGTTTTTATATTAAAATAAAAGTTGTAATATACTTATATTCTTATTGAAAAAGTAATAAAATCTAAACAAATTTTCCTTTAAATATAATAAAGTAGATAAACCTTTATAAATTTAAATTGCCAATAATAAAGAGAACACTATATGAGTAAAAGATTTTCTTTTATTATGCAGCGAAAGAAGTGGTTGAAGCGATAGAGAAATGCGAACGACTCGATTATTTAGACTTGAACGGAAACACCTTGGGCCCCAAAGCTGCCAAAGCTGTCGCGAAAGCTTTGGAGAAACATGGAGCCCATTTAAAACGTGCCCTTTGGAAGGACATGTTTACAGGTCGCATGAAAGATGAAATTCCATTGGCCTTACAATACCTCGGTGAAGGTTTATGTACAGCGGGTACGAAGCTCGTTGAACTCGACTTGAGTGACAACGCCTTTGGTCCTATTGGTATTAAAGGCTTAGCATCTCTTCTCAGTTCTAGCTCCTGTTACACATTACAGGAACTCAGGCTTAACAATAATGGTCTCGGAATATCCGGAGGCAAAATGCTGGCTAAAGCTTTACTTGATTGTCATGAAAAGAGCTTGAAAGCAGGTACGAATAAATGTAACTAATTCTAACGTCATTTTGTTCTATTTTGAATTGTAGACTCTAGAACCTTTAAGCTCTGATTTAAATTACACCTAAACTATAATTTTTTACCTTAGGAACTCCACTTGCCTTGAAAGTCTTTATCGCCGGAAGAAATCGACTCGAGAACGAAGGAGCGACAGCCTTAGCTTCAGTCTTTAAAACACTCAAGAGTCTCGAAGAAATTGTCATGCCCCAAAACGGAATATATCACGCTGGTATATCAGCCTTGGCTGATGGACTTTCGGTGAATCCAGGGTTGAGAATTTTAAATCTAAACGATAATACTGTCGGATTAAAAGGAGCTCTGGCTCTCGCTCAAGTTTTACCAAATTTCACAAATCTCGAACACCTCAACCTCGGAGATTGTTTGTTGAAAACTAGAGGAGCTGTAGTGCTTGCAGAAGCTCTTTCACTTGAGGGATGTGCCCTCCCACTCACGGAATTGAATTTGACCTTCAATGAAATTCGAACCGCAGGAGTTGAACCTATCGCTTACGCGATGTATAATAAAACTCAGTTGATGAGCTTAAAACTCGATGGAAATTACTTCGGAAATGAGGGTCGAGATTCTCTTGTGGAATGTCTTACCAGGTTTGAAAAACTTGATTCTCTTGAAACTTTGTCAGAAGATGCAACTGATGATGAAAGTGAGGAAGAAGATGTGGAAAGTGAAGAAGAACAGAGCGACGAAAGTAATGAGGATCAGGATGAAGACAGCGAAACTGAATGTAACCAAAAATTGGCAGATGTGAAGGTGAAGAAATCTGTTACTGTGAAGGAATTTTTGAAGGCACCAACTGGAGAGAATCTTCTAATTTTGAAACAGCAGGGAAACAAGGCACAAGATTTTGTCGAGCATGCGATGGTATTTAAATTTAAAAGATGTTTGAATTTTTATTTTAAAATAAATTTTATTTATTTTTTTCTAATTTGTAAATTAAATCTGGTTTTAGGATTTAGCCGAAAATAATAACACCGTTTTTATGGAAAAACTCACACTAATCATCATGAAAGTGTCTTCACTTTGCGGTAGCGGTTATATGGAAGTGAGAATTCATGCGGAAAGTTTAACCAACGATTTGTACTCGGAGTTATTTTCTCGAGCTGAAAGAACGAATCAAGCTTCCGTTTTGAACAATTCCTTGCTGGTGAATTTGGGCTTGTTGAAAGTGAATATTTTTATATTTTAATTAATTCTTTAGGATTTTAAATCTCTAAATAATATCTTATGAAAACTTGTATCTCTTTTATAGGGCGAAGACAAAACTTCAGGAAAAATAGACTGGAACTTGGAAGGCTGCTACAAAGCTTTGGAGAAAGTTAGCCAGAAAAGCTTTTTCCTTCCTCAGACGAAAGACACTCTGAGGCTGTTTATCGATAAACCAGTGAAACTATCCAGAGCTCGAGTAGTCGATCCACTTCAAAACGCGAAAACTTCCCTGAAAGCTGCCCTTGATCGAATACAAGCCACATAATTGAGGAAATAAATGTTTGCCTTACAAGACGTTATTGGATGTGTCTATTTATTTGTAACAAACTTTTGCAAAACTTAATGTATGTAAAAACTGCATACATATATGTACTCAAATAAATACCGTAGCTTATCGTATGTATATTAATTATTGTTTACACTACAAGGAGAAAAATCAAAACTACTTTTGATATTAATATTTACTTGTATACAGAATCATTTTATTTTATTTTTACCATTAAAATATGCCCTTGGAAGGCTAGTTGTCGATTTCACATTATAATTTTACACAGTGCTTGATGTAAAAACATTGCTGAGCTATTAATAAATGCTGGGTTCAATTCTCGAGAAACTCGTATTGCAACACGAAATGCTTTGTGAATCTTTTTTACTGTAGTAGAAACACAAATCTTATCACTGTTTCCATCCTTGAAGATATTTAACTGGTTGCTTAAATGCTTAAAGTAACAATAATCCTGTATTGTATCGTTTTTAAGTGGTCGTATTGAAAGCACAATACTTTTTTAAATGAAGTTACAACCAGACTTTGTAATAAATAAATACTGTCTTCAACCAGTTGTACACTTTAACGCAGAGAGACGAGATATATCCCACATATCCTGAAATTATCGCAAGGCCTCAATATTGAGGCTTTTCTGCAATTCACTACGTTTCAAGTTTTGATTTATTCAAGTACTTTTTGCACTCTAAGGGATCCCAACCAGGGTGAAAGAGATCAGTTTCCAAAGGAACACAATGCATAGATGCTTGATCGATCATATACTTAGTCGCCTGAAAAAAATCAATAGTTGAAAAAAAGTTTTCTTTATGAGATTTATATTTTAGAAAAAGAATCACTTTTTTGTAAGAATCTATTTTTTATAACTGTTAGATAAAACTTACAAGGAAGAGCGCTAGCTGTTTTTTTATTTCCGGTGTAAAGTCCTCTCCCAGCTTGGAAGGATAATTGATAACCCAGTTATTTTTTGACAAATCACTTGCTACCATTTCATTACAACGTTCTTCATTTACTCCAACTGCATCCATTATTAACTCTGTAAAAAAATAATGTTTTTTTTAAACTAAATTTTATTATTTAAAAACTAACAATTAGTAAGATTATTATTGAATAATTTTTAATGTATCTAAAATAAACTAACTGCGAGCGTTAGCACTCTGTGCATTTAAAAACTTGGTTAGAAGAGGACCGGTATCAGAATCCTCGGTGAAGATTTGTGGATAACGTCTTGCGAGTAATTTAGCTAGTAAAACATTTCCTCGATTTCCGGAGAGAGTTGGAGAAGGTGCACAGACCATTTCATCTTCCGTTCGCCTCACAAGCAATACTGTTCCGTTATATCTTCAAATAATTAAATTATCACTTTAAAACGAATTATAATTTATAAATAGCAAAGAAGAAAAATTAGTCATAAATTTTACCTATTTAATTGTTCAGCTATATTTAAATTAAGGTACTGACGTATCGTACTACGAACAATATTATCTATCGCTGGTGGCATTTTTGAGGTAGCCAATGGTAATACATCGTCGAAAGTTGCATCTAATATCTGGAAAAGGAAATTTTTCTATCAATACAAACTTTCTTTAAAACCTGAATCAATTACATTGAGAAATAAAAGCTTAAAATGAGAATTACCAGGCTTTTTATTTTCGGAAAGTTCATAGCAGCCCAAGTGGCTGTGTAACCTCCTATGCTCCATCCATGGACAATAATTTTCTCTTCTGGAAATCCAAGATGATCAATTGCAAACCGCATTACACAATCAATGGCGTTTTCTTCTTGATCTGGATACGGAGCCCCCTTTGAAAATAATTACAAAAAATTGTTAACTTCCTCCTGGAAACTTGTTCGCTCTAAAAGAGCCTTTTTTAAGAAATTTCTGTCGTAGTTTTCGATTCCTTCATTTACGATATAAATTTAAAATGTTATACTCACAGTGCTACAAGCAAAACCTGGATGATTCCACCCCAAAACTGAATACCCGCAGGAAATTGGAGTCCCAATTACTCCCGTTTCGTAGAATCCACAATTTCCCTCACACGTTATCACCAAAAAATCTCCAATAGCAAATCTAAGAAGGAAATTAAATATACCATCCAGATAATTAATTATTATAATCTACTTTAAGGGTGTTGAAGCCAAGTTCTAATCCAAAAATTCGATTTCTTCATTTTACTCAACAAATATTAAATTTGGAATTTTTTCCCTCTGTAGAATTAACCAATTTTTAAGAAGAATTATGCGTACAGAGCGAGAAAATATCTAATTCAAATATTTTTTAAGTAAAATGAAAATATTCAATTTGGAAGTCAGATTTTGAATTCTTCGTTTTATGCAAAAAGTATCGAAATTAAATTTTTTTTCGTTGAGTAAAATGGAGAATGGAATTTTGAGCTTAACACTTGGGTCCAACGCCCTTAAGTTATGTTTACCGATTGTTACTGCGGTTGATAAAAATTGTGTCTAGATAATTCCCATCCGATGTTGCGATTTTATACCTCTCTGCTCCTTTTTTTATTAGGTCGCTTCTACCCTGCATCTGTGCCGATCCTTAAAATTAAATTAAATTACATCAAATTTCCTCTTAAATGTACATACAATATTTGTTAAATTATATTATTTAAGAGTCCTTAAAAGACAGCTTACTCAAAACCCAGTTGAGAAAAGTTATACTTCCAGGATACATTAGTTTCACAGCTACAGTGTGAGCAGTGATATAGGATATTACTTTACAAGGCAAAGTTACCAAAAACTCTCTGCTAGTTTGCTTTCTGCTGCTATTACTTCGTGAGTTAAATATTTTCTCTAAGGTTTGCTTCTGCACACGAACACCGCTGAAGAAATAATTATAAAACCTAATATTAACAGATCCAATATTAAATTTTCTTGAAATTATTAATTGTTAATATGTACCCGGGTATTCTCGGAACTTGAAAATCCACGGGCCATGCCCAAAATTCAAAATCATATTTATTTAGTTCCTTCCTGGCTTCTGATTGATCCCTCACTTTCGCTTCTTCTAAAATCTTTAAAAATTTTGTGTAAGTCGGATTGCTCGCTCTGGAATATCCGCGAGCGACCAGCGACGTAACGAGGATTATTCCTGCACCTGCCATGAATTTGGACAGGGAATAAATATCTACAATTGGAGTAATGCGTCGATACATTAGCATTGCTACGAAAGGAAATGTATAAATTCCCAGGGACCACATCGTAACAAACTGAAAAAAGAAAATTCATTTTCAAATATAGAAATATTAATCAAACTTTGAGAAACAGTCGAATGAGAAAATTACTAGTAATTCAAAACTTAGATGATTAAAACTAGGGTTTTGTATACATTTTTTAGTTTTAACATAGATCTAAAATCTACTCCTTCTGGAGTAGATTTTCAGCTTTTTAATATTATCGAAAACGGATAAAATGAAATTGATTGTTTTTATTAAAACTCACAGAAGTGATAACTTGGTCTCCCCATCGTTCCAAACTTCTTGGTTCATAGGGTTTCTGCAAGTCAACAAACACGTATATAACCTTAAACAAAGATGTTATCAATTTAAATTTTGGGATAAACAATACCCACGTCTACGAAATTACCAAGCCATGTGCGTTCGTAAATTTTAAATAATCGAGGACTAAATGTACATCGCAAAAGGGTTTGAATTAGCGACATTTCGCACTGATTTTTCCTAACATACAGTAATTTTTTTTCAAATCTCTACAATATTATGTGTTCCTAAGTGCTCCAAGTATGTATAAGGGTTGTGTCTTGTGAGCAATGAAATGAAACGTTTCAATTTTCATTGAAAATTGAAACATTAAAAGTTCCACTTGAAACTTCCAAATGTTTCACTGTCAAATAAAGTTCTTAGTCGGTTATACACTCGAGTCTCTCAAATGTCAACTTCCCAAATCTCAAGTTCTCCCAAATGTCAAGTCAAGTTTCTCTCATATGTCAAGTCCGTTTTTCTCAAATCCCACTTGTAACCACTGCGCACGCGTTGTGTTCGGCATCTGATTGGTTGCTATTCGCGCGCAATTTAAAATGCTAAAAAAATATATTATACGCAATACGCATGCGCAATTGATGTGACTATAGAGGATAAAGAATTTCTTGACATTTGGGAGAACCTCTGGCAAAAATTTCTTGACATTTGGGAGACTCGAGTGTATTACTTCGAGAACGGTAACGAGAATGAGAATATAACCGAGAATATAACCGAGACTTAAATTATCTGAGAATTTATGAGAACTTATGCTTTTTAAAAATTTTGATGACAAGGTAGGAAATTTTTGATTAATTAAGTAATGAAGTATGATAAACTGTTTTTTACACTTCTATTATAGTGTATTTATCTATTTTAATGAGTTTTACACATGTAAATGAAAAAACTTAGTCACAAATGTATGCAGAGTATAGGTTATGTTAGTGTCTAACATAACCTGTAAAGTGACGTTTATTATAAGATGAATTTTGTGACTTTAATTAACTAGTAAGTTGTTGTTTTGCATATTTGACGTTTTTAAATATGCCTTAGCTAGTAAATAACTAAAATTTAACTATGTAAATAATGTAAACAATAACAATTTAGCTAAAAATCATAAATTCTTAAATTCTCTTAAATTCTTTTAAATTCTCATAAATTCTATCATATTCTCGGGCATATAAATATAACCTGGATTTAAGTTCTCGAGAATTTAAGAACTCTACTGTCAAAACTGTCAGTTTCATTGCATCATGAAACTTTGCGGGAAAGGAGGGAACTTTTAATTGCGCATCCGCGAAAATCGATCAGCTGTCAACGTTGCCGCAAATTTCAATTTGTTTTGGAATATTATTTAGTATTTCTTTAGTAAAAATATGATATTTGTGAATGAATTAAAGAAAAGTGTTAAATTGTTAATTACATAAATACTTAGAAATGCCTCAAGGAAGGCACTTGGTGCATATTTTGATTTTTCACGCCGCCATTTTTGAAGCATTCAAATACACTCGAGTCTCCCAAATGTCAAGAAATTTTTGCCAGAGGTTCTCCCAAATCTCAAGAAATTCTTTATCCTCTATAGTCACATCAATTGCGCATGCGTTACATCAATTACGCATGCGTATTGCGTATAATATAATATTTTTTGACATTTTAAATTGCGCGCAAGTAGCAACCAATCAGATGCCGAACGCAACGCGTGCGCAGTAGTTACAAGTGGGATTTGAGAAAAACGGACTTGACATTTGAGAGAAACTTGATTTGACATTTGGGAAGTTGACATTTGAGAGACTCGAGTGTATGTATGATTTCAGTTTCAGGGTGGCGTTCCATGGATCCGGGAATGCGTTGCGTTTTTGCGCAAAACATTAAGAGTGAGAGAGATAGTAGTATTAGTGCGTCTCTCTTACTCTCATGGTTTTGCGCAAAAACGCAACGCATTCCGGATCCATGGGACGCCACCCTTATGGTGCAGTCCCATATCGGCAGAAAATGTCGGCGTAAAGCAGAAACTCCTGAGAATGACAGAGATAAACAGATCTGTCACTTACGCGGTAAGAACCGTAAGAACGGTCACGACACATCAGTACAGTAATGTGAAACCAAAGATATTTTACCTAGATGCGGCAAGGGCCAAGAGTGGGGACACTTTTTGGTGGGGATAATTACTATTTATCCTATATCGAGGTGCTGCCCTCTTCATTTTTTCATTCTTTCCATTTGTTTCCATGGAAACCGCGTCAAATCGTTTTCAGGGTTTTCAGCTCGATTTCATTGACCCAAAGATTGCCCAAAGATCTTTGAGCTAGCTAAAAGCGAGCTGGGAGCTGGCAATATTAATTACATAAAATTAACGTATTTCTATTTGACAATTTTAAATTTAAATTAATATTAATTTATATTATTTAATTTAATTCCAATAATTTATTATTTCGATTAATAAATTATTAGTACTGAAAAAAAAAATTAAAATACGAAATACATAAATTGATGACGAAAAATAAATATACATATAGAATAATTATAATTACCCGAATTATCACATTTGCGAAACCCATATTCCTCAAATAAAAAATTTTTCGAATTGTAAAATTATTGAATTAGAAAAAATATTGATAATTCTTACATTTCTGAAATATATATATTTACTAAAATTATAAAATTGCTAAAAATGATTAAAATAAGTATTAGTAAATTAATTAACAAATATTTATCATGAGTAAATAATTAATTACCTAAGTGTATTGCTAGATTCATATCTATGAAAAAAATATATATATATCGGTAAATATTTAATTATTATTATTATTATTATTATTATTATTATTATTATTATTATTCCAGAACTTAATAATTCGTTATTTTTTTAATGTCCCGATTGTAGAATTCAAACATTTTATATTCGATAAATTTAAAAATACGGACATTTTTAATCTGGAATTTTTATTTTTCGACAATTTTAAATTAGTGGATTCAAGAATTTAAGGGCATTTAAACCAATTATACATTCATAATAATAAATATTTTTAGCTAATAAGAGCCAGTAAACCTTTGTCTACACGAGACGAAGGTTTATTGACTATTATCAACTAAAAATATTTATTATTATAAATGTATAATTGTTAACTAATTTGTTCTTATATGCCGATAAGAAGTCTCATATATAGAATAGGATTGAAAATTTCTTTTACTTTGAATACCTGATTTTCCCTCAGTTCTCTTATATCAGAAACCGTATTAGAAAGAAGCAACTCCTATCCGTGTTAATAAACTTTGAAAAATATAATTTTACAATTTACTAACAATTAATAAATTATTTATTATCACTATGTATGTATAATTTTTAAAGTTATGTGAAATTTTATTTCATCTAAATTTCATTTAAATTTTAAATTTATTTAAGATAACTAATTTTCTTTAAATATATAAATTATATTTGGAATTTAGATATCACAAAATGTATTGCACTCAATTCAGTTCATTATTCAAATTGAGGATAATACATTACATATAAAACCAATTCAAATTTCTTGAATTCAAATCTATCTTATATTCATTCACATTTCGTGAATGAATTAGACTGAATTAAATACACTTCAAATCTATCCTGCTTTATGGAATACGAGAGAGATGTCATTAACGATATGTGAATAGCCGGAAATTAGATTTTTGAGATAATCAATTATATTGTTGTACATTGAAGACTAATAAAGGGAAAATCAGGTATTAAAATTAATAGAATTTTCTCTATAGTTTTACGTTAAAATCTTAAATTTTTCATTTCATTCTATTCAAACCTTCTTACCAGGATGGTAAAGTATCACACATGCCCTTAAGAGGTTCTGAAAATGAAATAATTCCTAAATAAAAGAATTTTTTTTAATTTTAAAGTCGTTCTTAAATTTTAAAAATTTCCTATTTTTCATTTTTTTTTTAATGAAAACTAAAAAAATTCCCGGTTATTGAAAATTACTTGAAGCTGAAAATTAATATTTTAAAGATTGCAAATGATAGTGCATTAATATGTAAAATAAAAAATGTCATAATTTGTCTAAATTGCACACTATTACAAAAAGAAGCATTGATTCAGTATTACAAATAACAATGGAATTAAAATAAAAGGAATAAAATAGATGGGAAGTTATAGTATTGACATAAGATATTTTTTCAATATGAACCTTTATTTGAAAATGAAAATATGATGATTCTTTAAATTGCTCGGAATGTTCACGTAAAAATTTAAAGTATCTTTTTTATTTTTATTTTTTTTAAGTTTTCACAAGGTTTTATGATAAAAATAAAATTGGATTTTCAATCAATATCTTCAATTACTTCCGTACGATTATTATTAATTTATGTGTCAGTAACAGTGAAATTTGTTATACAATGGTAAAATTATCCTATTCTTTTTAGATCTGCCAAGATCTACATTTTATATCGAATTATCTTTATCATCTTTTCAGTGACTTGTTCATTCTTTTGTCACGTCCCGCGACGTAATACTAATTACTCATTATTATTTTATACCTAATTCTTAAAAGACCAGCAATTGTAATCCGTATAACTTAGCTGGCAATTAACATTTACATCACTATTTGTTTATTATATCTTTTTCTAAAAACATAAATGTAATCTCAAACAAAGGACAACCTATAGGAAAGGCCACCCCTTCAAAAACTCTCGTTTTGTCATCTCACATAACTTACAATTTCTTATCCGCTAAATTTATGTAATCATAAAGATTTCATCCTACGAATTTTCTATGAAATAGAAAACATTATTTATGTAAGTCGTAAAACCAAAACTACGCATCCGAATCCTTTTCTTCTAAAGAAAACGATCCTCTTTTCTAAAAATGAACCTTAAATGTCAAACACCTACAAAACTTAAATTTATAAGGCAATAATTGTCAACGATAGATGAAGACTAAAATTATTGGTCATCTCCGAATAACGAAAGAATCTGTATGTTCTAAAATAGATTTCCAAGGAAATCTATAAAATTTGGGTCACTACGTTTAATTTCAAACACCTGCATTTTTACCTATGAGAAAAACCCTTGTACAGTCTCTACCCACGCTTCTAATACAAATCTTCAAACGAAGGGTGACAACAAAGGAAAACACTAAATTATCAAATGTAACCAGGGAAACACGTGCACCCCATACTCTTAAATATTCTGAGTCATACAACCAGCCCTATTGAAAATTCCTGTATGGGTTCCTTTATAGGATCGTATAATAGGAATCATTAAAGGAAACTGTACATGTTCCTATTAAGTTTCCCATATAGTTTCTGACGTGTGTGTCATTAAAGGAAAGGTGACAATGATCCTATGTAGGTTCCTGTGTAGTTTCCTGGTCATACAGAAAATTGGTACCTATGCATATTAAAAGACGGTTCCCATGTAAGATCCTTTACCTTTTATTTGCTACAAAGGTTCCTATGCTCAAGACTAAATTATTCAGCATGGGAAACTGTAAAGGATCCTATGCATGTTTCTACTGAGAAACATGTATGATATCGCATTTAAATTTATATAGTTTCCTGTTTAGTAACCTTTGCAGGATCCTGTGTAGTTTAAAAAAATATATTTTTTTAAATAATAATTTGCGAGTTCCTTCAGAGCAACCTACAAAGGATCATGTATAGCTTTTTTCGCTTTGAAAAATCAGAAAAAATTCTGTGGCAGCCGGGTACGGGATTTGAACACCCGAACACCTATCTCTACTCCTTGACCCTAACAACTAAGCCCCACGGCTAACCTTGCACATGAAATATTTTAGAAATGTTCCAGTAAAATATCACACAAGACAGAGCCGCTGTGATACTTTACTGGGATTTTTGTAAAATATTTCATGTACAAGGTTAGCCGTGGGGCTTAGTTGTTAGTGTCAAGGAGTAGAGATGTTATAATGTTCGGGTGTTCGAATCCCGTATCCGGCTGCCACAGAATTTTTTCTGATTTTTCAAAGCAAAAAAAGCTATACAGGATCTTTTGTAGGTTGCTCTGAAAGAACTCGCAAATTATTATTTAAAAAAATATTTCTTTTTAAACTATACAGCATCCTGCAAAGGTTACTAAACAGGAAACTATAAATTTAAATGCGATACCATACATGTTCCTCAGTAAAAACATGCACAGGATCCTTTACAGTTTCCCATGCTGAA
This sequence comes from Synergus gifuensis, assembly GCA_904066015.1. Lineage (NCBI taxonomy): Eukaryota > Metazoa > Arthropoda > Insecta > Hymenoptera > Cynipidae > Synergus > Synergus gifuensis. Next base: position 221,094 of record CAJFCO010018454.1, on the reverse strand, counting down.
TAATTTAATCTGGAGTATAGGAACCTTTGTAGCAAATAAAAGGTAAAGGATCCTACATGGGAACCGTCTTTTAATATATATAGATACCAATTTTCTGTATGACCAGGAAACTACACAGGAACCTACATAGGATCATTGTCACCTTTCCTTTAATGACACACACGTCAGAAACTATATGGGAACCTTAATAGGAATATGTACAGTTTCCTTTAATGATTCCTATAATAGGATCCTATAAAGGAACCCATCCAGGAATTTTCAATAGGGAGTTTCCTCGCTATGATTTCACAGAAATCATAAATTGTTCTATTGAAATCTATTTTCGTCGAAGTACGAACGGACCCAACTACCCTTCAACCATGTATAGCGGCCATCTTTAAATTGGAAGATTTATTGCCAAAGGTCTTATAAAAACAGAGGATTTGGACCCAAGGAGGGAGTCTGTTTTTGTCTGCTGAATCTACAACATCTAATAGGGAGTCTGTTTTTGTCTGCTGAATCTACAACATCTAATAGTCAGTCTGTTTTCATCTGCTAAACCTATCGGAACACCTAAAAATCAGTCCGAGTTTAATTCAATCAAGTTCTCTAAGTGGAAGAAGTTGTCAAGTGCATCGATAGAAGGTCACCCCAGTTCCAAGTGGTCCCCTAAATCTTTCAAAGACGGAGACCAGCCTCCATAGGACAAATACACAATAAAAACTACCATACAGATCCAGATCCAGAGAGAGAGAGAGAGTTTGAAAGGGCCAAGCCAAATAACTTTTTTTTGTATCTTTAAATAAAACTAATTATATCTAACTTTCTCTTGAATTATTTGGAGTCGAGTGGTTATCCTCATCCCGGTAAAGGAAAATCCTTTTCCTTTCCAAAACGAGGAACTTTTTAAATTTAATTCAATTAAAATTATGGGATGTGTTCATCTCAGGATGTAACACTTTATTTATATAACACTATATCTTACTTTTTTTAAGTAATACGAATAAATTACATATACTAAGAATATTTTTAATGGAGAAAAGTTACTTTCAGTCCTCGAGAATAATTAAATAATCCACGGTAATTAAAAAATTTCAAATTCTCGCTCAAATAAAGCAGAATTTACTGCGCCGCCTCGTGGCATGTGGTCAAAATAATCCGTTTAAACGTAGCGGCATTGCCGAATTTAGCCGAATGGTACCGAAAAAAACCGAAGCCACAAATACGCCGATAGCGCCGCTCTATGAACGTGTGGTCCAACTAAACCCTTGCCGCATCTAGGTAAAATATCTTTGGTGAAACGAAGCCTTCCATTTATTTTCGATTATTAACATGTTAACTAAACCCTGGTTTCCATAAGATTCAATGGAAACCAGGCTTGGGATGACATGTTAATAATCGAAAATAAAGGAAGGGCTTCGTTGCACATTACTGTACATGGGACTGCACCTTTAAACGATGAACACTCGACCGCTCCCAATATTAACGAAATCGAGAACAGGGGTCCTCCCAATATTATCGAAATTACTTTTCTCAAATGTCACATCAATTGCGTCTGCGTCACATTAACTGCGCATGCGTATTGTGTATAATATAGTATTTTTTTAGAGAAAAATGGCTTGACTTTCGGGAGAACTTGAGATTTGGGAAGTTGACATTTGAGAGACTCGAGTGTAGGTAAAGATTAATGAATGCAAATATAGAAATACACTCGACTCTCCCAATGATAAACTTCCCAAAGATGAAAACCTCCCAAAGATGAATGTATTCCTCTCTCAGGGTTGCGACCCATGATTGTGTTTTGCGTTGCGTCAGTCGTCACCCTCAAAGATGAATAGCCTCTTTCGCAATATTCACTTGATACTACTGCGCATGCCATGGCACTTGCCATCTAATTGATTTCTATTGGCGCGCATTTAAAAAATGCTAAAAAATATTATTTTATACGCAATACGCATACGCAATCGTTGTCAGGCAGGTGCAATTTGTAAATTACATATTAGGGTGATATCATACCTCTGCAAAAATTTTGCTTGCGCAAAATTTTTGCAGAGGTATGATATCACCTTTATACGTAGAAAACCCCTCATAATTTGGTGTTTTCGACGTACAGTGCTCTGCATTAATGTCTTCCTTTTTAAACATGTCAACCCAACCCTGGTTTCCATAAAATTCTAACGAAAACCAGGCTTGGATGATATGATTTCAAGGGAAGGCATATATGAAAGTTACTAAGGTTATGTTACTAAGGTTATATTAAGTTCACAAACCTGCTCACAAGGCAGTGTGGGAAATCTTGTCTCTTTCTAGTGAAGCTGATTAGTTGAGATCTATCTAGATTATCTGATCCAAGATGGTCGAGATTGATCTCCACCAATCAGCTTCGCTAGAAAGAGACAAGATGTCCACACTGGTAACTATAAGGTAAAATATAATGGGCCACATCGTTTTATGATCGTTTAAGGCCAGAGCACAATGGAGAACTAAACCTATTACCTATGGTTCCGTCCTTTTCTATCATATTGCCCTATCTCTCTTGCGGTCAGGTGACAAGAGAGATGGAGCAATACGATAGAAAAGGATAGAACCATAATTAGATTTTAGGTTTAGAAATAGTTCTCCATTGTGCTTTGGCCATTAGCATCTTCAATATCAATTCACCCAAATTCACCCCCGTGGCACTGTTGCCAGATACACCGCATTTCCGCATTTTTAGCATCGAATCCGCAAGCCGCATTTTACAATGCGGATGGCCCAAAACTCCGCATTTTGAAATTTTGGTGGATTCCTTTGCTGGCATTGGTCAAAATTTGACGAGCAATTTAAATCTCAATTAATTTAATTCGATTTTGTATCGCGCACCAATTTACAGCCAATGGCAGAATTTCTCCAGCAAGGAACCAACACTCACGCTGCGCACGCAGGCAGTCGACTTTGAGAGTTTTGCATTTTAAACTAAACAAACCAACCCTGGATTCCATTAGAATCTTATGGAAACCAGGGTTGGGACAGCATTTTGAAAAAAATCCGCATTTTGAAAATAAAATCCGCATTTTGGAGCCTGCAGTCGTATTCCGACGCCCTAAAAATTTTCGAATCCGAACGGACCTCTCTCTTTAACACCTTAGGATAAAAAGGGAGATCCGTTCGGATTCGAATATTTTCACGGCTCGGAATCCCACTGCTGCTCAAGGTTGTGCAGTGACTCGTCACTCGAAGTTTTTTACGTAATTTACATGATTTTCTATTTATGTAAATTACGTATTTTACGTAGAAAACCCCCCCATTCCATATGAATTTGTTATTTTCCACGTAAAATAGTTAGTAAATTACGGTAAAAAACCATGTAATTTACCTTAGGTATTTTACTTACCCAACCGTGCTGCTGCTCCTCAGCAATTACACAACTCGGGTCTGGCAACCCTGGCAACACTGCCCCGTGGCCAGCCAGGTGGCCTCGTGACCTCGTCGTGCCGCCATTGTCATCATTGCACGTTTTGTGGCTTTGTTAGTTTGTTGTATAATGTATGTTTTGTGGCGTTTGCATTCTTTCTGGAAGTTGTTGCATACTTTGGCGCAATTTTTGCGGGCTTTTCGGCAGTTGTTGCATGCTTTGCGGAAATTGTTGCGTGCTTTGTTGTAGCTGCATCCATTGTGGAAGTTGTTGCATGCTTTGTGGTAGTTGTTGCATGCTTTGTGGAAATTGTTGCATGTATAGTGGCAGTTGTGGGCTTTGTTAGATACATTGTGGCAGTTGTTGCAGGCTTTGTTGCCTGCTGTGTTGTATTATTGCATGCTTTCTAGAAATTGTTGCATACCTTGTAACAGTTCTTGCATATACTGACAATTGTTGTAGTTGCTGTAGTGGCTGTAGTTGCGTGTGTTGTAGTTGTTGCATATACTGTGACTCTAAAAGAGCGTTTTGGGTATACCCAAAAGTTTGTTGTGGATAACCAGAAGTTTTTTTGATATGGAATTAACTGACGGACAGGTGAGAACAATTCTTGGTGATACCTAGGTTGAAAATTTCTGGGTAATTGATGAGAATAACTAGATTGGTTAGAAGGTCCTAGTTATGGAACATATTCAAATTGTGGAACATGTCCAACTTGTTGTGTATGTCCAAATAGCTGAGCAGGACCAGCTTGTTGAGCATATCCAGATTGTTGAGTATATCCAAATTGTTGAGAAGATCCAGATTGTTGAGTATATCCAAGTTGTTGAGAAGATCCAGCTTGTTGAGAAGATCCAGCTTGTTGAGCATCTCCAGATTGTTGAGCATGTGTAGATGACTGATAATATCGAGATGAGTAAGCATAGCTAGGTGCTTGTATAGAGAAGGCAAACTATCTTGTTTCTTCTGCTTAGAAAATGTTTTAGAGTTTTTTACCTTTTTCAGTGATTTGACCTTTTTCGGTGATTTGGCCTTTTTCGGTGATTTGACAGTACTCTTCGGACCAGGGGGTCGTCCACGTCTTGGAACCTTCTCGGGTTTTGAAGAAACCTGTGGGGTTTCTAAAGGAACCCCATGAGACTGTCTCAAAGCTTGTCTGTCTTGAGTACCTCCCGAATGACTGAAGAAAATTTTGAGGGAAACCACTGATATCAAGACTACTCGCAGGTGTATTATATGCAGAAACGTTGCATATAACTGAATCAGGTGTGACTTGAATATTCAGCACACTTGTCATGAATCTTGACCTTGATTCATGTGAAGCTGAGGAAAGTACTAGAGAGGCGCCTGCTTTTGGAAGGCTCGCAGTGTTTTCATTTTTACTACTGCAATTGAATTTGAAAATGAGGATGAGGATACTAACGAAGAGCAAGATGAAGAAATGACTGACGCAGAAGAAGAAAATGGAGAGAAAGAAGGCGATGAAGAAGAAACAGAATGGGAATTAAATCAGCAGGTAAAATAAATTCTTAGATTGCTTCCTCATTGAGGTAACTTTGGATTCGTTACATTTTCCAATATTTTCAAAATAATTTAATTAAGCTTTCTTCAATTGATTGATGTCTAATGCAACGTTCAATTTAAAGACAATTGTAGATAAATTGATAAAACTTGTTGGGCTTATTTTTACAAACAATATTTCAAAACTTAACAAAGGATTTTTCAAAATATTGAATATTAAAATTTTTATGAACTTTTATAATTTTTGTAAAATTGATTTTTCGACTATTAGTCCTCGAATAATTAAACTTCAAAGTTTTTTCAAGGGGAAGAAAGATTCCTTGTGTGGAAACGAATCGATTGACCTATAAGAGTAATACATTTGATTGAATATTAAGAAAGTTATGGTTATTTGTAATTTTGAACTTTTTCATTTTTTCCAGGACGAAAGCGGAAGAAGAGCAAGAAACTGAAACAAGTTGAGAATGAATTGCTGGAAGCTAAAGCTGAGGAAAATAAGGAAGCGAAAGAGAAAATTCTTACTAAAATTACAAGTGTGATGTTCACGATTTACTTCAGAATTTTAAAACAAGCTCCATGTAGTAAAATTCTCTCAACTTATTTAGAAGGCTTAGCCAAGTAATTATTTTATTCTTTTTCTTCGAGTTATTTAATTAAAATTTGAAAAAAAAAATGAAACGTATATATTTTGAAGTTTGGCGGCTTTTATAATAGATATTTCTTCCAGATTTGCTAATTGCATAAAATTGGAATTTTATCAGAATATCGTCAAGGTGTTGGGCGGTTTACTGGAAGAAGGTAATTTAATTAATTAATTTATTTATTAAATTTATTTATTTATTTAATTTATCTGGACAGGGTTCAACTTCAAATAAATATCCACAACGGTAATGTACATATTTCGTCCGCATTTTTAAATTGCAAATCAATAACGAACACAAAGTAGTTTAAATTGTTTAATTTTGCAAGTGCCTTATATAAAGTTTCTTTTTCCAGATTTTATTCTCTTCTTTGTAAAAATCTTCTAAATATCCATATTGGTAAAAGCCATTCTGAAATCGATATAGTCCTGAAAGTATTGGTTCAGTCGTTAATCCATCGAAATAAAAACATCACTCAGAATCGACTGATCGCTTTTGTAAAGAGAATTGCTTCCATGGCTTTGAACCTGCAGCATAATGGAGCTCTGGAGGTTCTCAGTATAATTCGAACGATTATGTAGTTAAGAAAAGCAACTTATATTTTGCTGGACACCGTTAGCGGCCTTGGTAGCGGAATTTTTTTACCGGAAATAAAAGAACCCGAGTATTGTAACGCGCATTGTACAGCCCTCTGGGAAATTGCAGCCTTGCAGGTATATTAATTTACATTATAAAATCATCTCGCTGTCCTGTTTTAAAAATATACCTACTCTACCTTTGAGATTACTTTTAAGGGTGTTGGAGCCAGGTATGCTGGGTATACCCAAAACGCTCTTTTAGTCCCAATATATGCAACAACTGCAACACACGCAACTACAGCCACTACAACAACTACAACAATTGTCAGTATATGCAAGAACTGTTACAAGGTATGCAACAATTTCCACAAAGCATGCAACAATGCCACAGTAGGCAACAAAGCCTGCAACAACTGTCACATTGCATCTAACGAAGCCCACAACAACTGCCACTAAACATGCAACAATTTCCACAAAGCATGCAACAACTACCACAAAGCATCCAACAACTTCTACAATGGATGCAGCTACCACAAAGCACGCAACAATTTCCGCAAAGCATGCAACAACTGCCAAAAAGCCCGCAAAACTGCGACAAAGATGATAAGAAATGATTGACGCAGAAGAAGAAAATGGAGAGAAAGAAGATGATGAAGAACGTACAACGGTAATGTACATATTTCGTCCGAATTTTCTAATTGCAAATCAATAACGAACACAAAGTAGTTTAAATTGTGTAATTTTGAAAGTGCCTTGTATAAAGTTACTTTTTCCAGATTTTATTCTCATCTTTATAAAAATTTTCTAAATATCCATATTGGTAAAAGTTATTCTGAAATCGATACAGTCTTGAAAGTATTGGTTCAGTCGTTAATTCATCGAAACGAAAACATCACTCAGAATTGACTGATCGGTTTTGTAAAGAGAATTACTTCCATGGCTTTGAACCTGCAGTATAATGGAGCTCTGGAGGTTCTCAGTATAATTCGAACGATTATGCAGTTGAAAAGAGCGACTTATATTTTACTCGACACCGATAGCGGCCTCAGTAGCGGAATTTTTTTACCGGAAATAAAAGAACCCGAGTATTGTAACGCGCACTGTACAGCCCTCTGGGAAATTGCAGCCTAGCTGGTATATTAATATACATTATAAAATGATCTCGCTGTCCTGTTTAAATAAGAAATATACCCACTCTACCTTTGAGAGAACTTTTAAGATTGTTGGAGCCAGGTTTTAATCTAAAAATTCGACTTCATTTTACTCATATTAAATTTGGATTTTTTCCCTCTGTAGAATTAATGAATTTTTGACGAGATTTGTACGCACAGTGCAAGAAAATATCTAATTTAAATGTTTTTTAAATAAAATGAAAATTTTTAATTTTTAAGTTAGATTTTGAATTATTCGTTTAAGGGAATGTAATACTTTACCATAAGAGCAAATTAGTTATACCAATTATACGTTCATAATAATAAATATTTTTAGCTAATAAGTGTCAATAAACCTTCGTCTCATGTAGACGAAGGTTTATTGTTTTAGGTTGATTTTTACCCAAAATTTAGTGATTTTCAAAATCGTATTGGAAGTTTTTTCAGCGAGTACACTAGACTCCCAATATTAACGAAATCCAGAACAGGGGCCCCCGCAATATTAACCAAATTCCCCTCTCAAATGTCACGCTACGCTTGCGCAGTAGTTATAAATTGCGATTTGAGAAAGTTGATGATTGCAGGCTGATTAATATTGCGATGGTTAATGTTGGGAGAGTCGAGTGTACACTCAGCTCGCGATCGAGAGCACCGCTCGGGGGTCGAGTGTCTTCGATTGGATGAGCACTCTGACGTAGGGATGGATAGAACAGAACAGAACAGGACAGAACAGACACATTCGTAAAAACACGTTTTTCGGGTTCAGGGGGTCCCAAAACGTGGACATTTGACAAAAACTGGGGGGGTCAAATTTTACACAAATCTAATACCTTCTCTGATGAGAATGTAAAAAGAAAAGGGTGAAATAAACAAATGTACTTGTACATACATATTTGATATATTATTGCAATTACATGCTAGAATTTTGCATTAAAAATAATAATACCTTAGGTAAGTTAAGGGCGTATGCTGGAATTCATGTTGGGGGTTCGAAATATTTTTATGATTAATTGATTTGTTACAATAAAAAAATTTCCTTGAACGATCGTCTTTGATGTAAAATAAAGTCTTATTTTTAATTCTAATTTGTCTATGGGGGTGGTTTGAACCCCCCCCCTCCCTCCTTCTGCACGGCCATTTGTAAATTATACATGAGATTTTTTACGTAATTTATGTTCGTATACTACAGACAGTAGTAATGTTCAAGGATGCCTTCCTCTTTTTTGCATTTAAAAATTAAACGACCCAACACTAAAATCTAGTGATTTAGGGTTGGTTTTTCTTTTAAATTTTATTTTAGATTGATTTTTACCCAAAATCTAGTGATTTTCAAAACTGTGTTGGAATTTTTTTTCAGCGATTGTTAAAAGTCACAATTTAATGATTTTTCACAGTATTTAGTGCAAAATTTAGTGATTTCTAAGATTTTTGAGTACAGTCGACTCACAATATTAACGAAATCCAGAACAACGGCCCCCGCAATATTAACCAAATTCCCCTCTCTTAAATGTCATGCTACGCTTGCGCAGTGGTTATAAAGTGCGATTTGAGAAAGTTGATGATTTCAGGCTGGTTAATATTTCAAGAGGAATTCGGTTAATATTGAGAGGTTTTTAATATTGTGATGGTTAATGTTGGGAGAGTCGAGTGTATTTCTTTATTTCAGTACCATTTTTTTTTTATTTTTTTAAAAAAGTAAAGCAATCATTTGATTGGTCAACATCTGCACTCGAACTTTTCGAATTTCACGAAATCCAAACCGAAGACCCTCTCGAATTTCTCCATATTCCTTCTCTCAAATGTCACACCAATTGCGCATGCGTATTGCGTATTGCATATAGCAACCAATCATATGCAGAGTGCCGTGCCATGCGCAGTGATATCACGTGTTTAGTGAGAAACCTGTCTCATGGCTGGATATACAAAGCTTTTATAAAGCAGGTATAGTGACAACGAAGAACATCTTGTGAGAAACCTGTTGGTGAAACGATATATATATCGAACATTGCACAATAATGTTCAGCGATGCCTTCCTCTGTTTTGTAACTTCCCAACCCTGATTTCCTTAAGATTCTAATGGAAAACAGGGTTGGGTCGTTACAGAACAGAGGAAAGCATCGTCGAACATTATTGTACATACACTTGCCTCCCTCAATATTAACCACCGCAATATTTACAACCCCGTAATATTAACCGAATTCCTCCCGCAATATTAACCAGCAGTTACCTCAAATCTCACTGGATACAGTGCGCATGAGTTGCGCTCGGCATCTGATTGGTTGCTATTCACGCGCAATTTAAAATGCTAAAAATTTTATTTATGTGCAATACGCATGCGCAATTAATGTGACGCATGCGCAGTTGATGTGACATTTGAGAAAAGGAATTTCGTTAATATTGCGGGGGCCTCTGGGGCTCTATTCTCGAGTGTGACGCGTCACTCGAGGTTTTCTACGTATAATACGTTTTTGACGTAAAATACGTCAAAAACAGTAGAAAACCGTATAAAATGTAAAAAAACTTCTAGAAGTGACGTTTCCAAGATGGCCGCCTTACAAAACATAACCTCACTTTCTAAAAAATAGGTTATGTTTATTATATTTTGATATTTACGCATGCGCACTGAATGTTTCCATTTGGATGTAATATACCGTAGAAAACTAAAGAGGTAATATACGTAGTAATATACGCGTAGAAAACCACATATAATACGTGGAGTATTATACGATCACAACCCTAGTACGCAGTAGTTATCAAGTGGGATTTGAGAAATACGGACTTGACATTTGAGAGAAACTTGATTTGACATTTGCGAGAACTTGATGTTGACATTTGAGAGACTCGAGTGTAATATAGTACACTCGATGTTCCCAATAGTAATTTGTTCCCAATAGTAAAAGAGTTTTGTTCTCATTAATAAAGAGCGCAACTCGCAATAAGCACTTCATACCACTGCTCATGCGCTGCATTCGGCATCTGATTGGTTGCTATTCGCACGCAGTTTAAAATACTAAAAATAGTATTTTATATGCTTTGGCCGATACACGGCATCCCTATGAGAGAAGCTGTTGCGAATCCGCCTTTATCTATCTCTCTCTCTCTTCCTATCAGTCCCTCTCTCTCACCTAGATGTTCACCTGTTAAAGGGGTTTTTAGTCCAAATAATGGAATTTTAGGAAGCCCTTTACTTCGTAAAAAGGTGTGGAAATAATAATCGTCGCTTTCAACTCTTTAACAAGAACCTTTATCTTTATTTAAGTAAAACTTCACATTGCACGTATATATGGAGCGTGCGCATCCGAAAGCAACTACTCTTCTTCTTCTTTTTTACCTTTACATATCTATCTATCAGCATACGCTTTTTTAGATGGGTAACTCGATGATGAGTTTTTTCATAGTCGAGAGGGGAAACTCCATGGTGAGTTTTTATCGATGATACAAGAGAGGAAACTCGATGGCGAGTTTGATCAATGCAAGGTTGGGTATAAAACTAGGTTATCCCCCACACTGTAAGTGCGGCAGCGCCGTCTACCTCATAGCGTTGAGTATTTCCGCCGCATTAGCGTCTCTTTCTCAACTCGCGATAAAAATTTTACTAAAATCTTCGTGTTTTTAGTCGATTTTTTCAACTCTTTTTCGCTGTACCGGTTCTTTCGACCCTTCGTAATGTCCGCTCCTAGGGAAAGTGCCTCCGAAGGCGCTCCCGAAAGGGAAGATCGAAATGTTTCGTCCCCGTCTCACAGTGCTTTCAATAGACGCCATCGCCGACATTACGACGCCGAAAGTGAGGACGAAATTTCTCCCGAGGTCAAGAGGCCCAGGTACAGCTTTAAAACGCACAGCGACGAGATGTCCCTCAGATTGCGACGCCCACGCCTTCGAGTTCTAGAGTCCTGCAGGTCGGAGATTTACGAACTCAAATTGATGAAAAAAAGGCTATACGACCAGCCACGAAGGAGCGTCTGGAGGCCCTTGACCACTTACAACGGTTCAATTCTTCTGAATGGAAGGACCTGAGATTTTCCTCAGCCCTGAAGGATTTCATCGCTTCTCCCGGTTTCACCGACTTGAAGGTAAACGAAGAGCTGTGTCACCTAGACAGGAAAAAGGACCTCTTCTTAGCAACAGACACGGTCCTCGCCGGCCTGTCAAATGCGATCCTGGAGCAGAAGGAACTTTTAAAATCAGGTTTGCAATCAATTATTGATGGATCCTTCTCAAATCCAGACATCCTTAATCCTGAAACTCTTTTCGAGAGTTTTGCCTCTCTGTTCGGTCCGGGATCTCAGATCCAAAAGAACTTCGACCAGATCATTCAGGTGATTTGTGGCAAAAGAGCACAGTGTATAGAGGCCAGGAGAGAGCATCTCCTAGCCGAACTAAAGAATAGGAACGTTCAGATGGCTCTTCGCAGGGTTCCTCCCAGCAGCGAATATCTTTTCAATAAGAGCGATCTCTCATCTCTTATTCAGTCTCTCGGTGGCTCTCAAAACTGGCTAAACACTCCAGCTTATGTCTCCTCAAGAAAAAACTTTAAGAGAGAGTTTGCTCCTCGTAACTCAACTTCTTCTCGAACGAATCAGGCTTCAGCAGGACCTTCACATTCCAAACCCAGTTTCGAGCCCCGTAGGAACTACTCGAACACCAAGAGCTCTTTCCAGAAGCCGCAACCTAACCTCAAACCTTCCGGATCCTTTCGAAAGAAATCGGACAGCAAGTGACAATCATCTACCCCGTGTCTTCTCAGGAGACCAACTGTCTCTCTTTCTAGAGAAGTGGAGAGACATGGGTGCTCCACAAAACAGCCTGAAAATTATCTCCGGCTTCCGAATACCCTTAATTGCAGGACTAAGGCTCCTAGTCAATTGGAAACGCTCCAGGTTCGTCACAGAAATTTCCTCACAGATGTCTCAGGAAATAGAAACCCTAAAGGAGCAGAGGGTAGTGGAGTTTCCTCCACATCCAGGCCCCAGCTTCATCTCCAGAATGTTTCTCGTTCAGAAGAGCAGTGGAGGACTCAGGCCAATTTTCGATCTTCGAGGTCTCAACAGGTATGTCAGGGTAAGGAAGTTCCGACTCTTTTCGCACCTAAGGATTCCAGACTTCCTCCAGGACGGAGACTGGATGACTCGCATCGACTTGTCCCTAGCCTTCCTGCACGTACCTATAGCGAACTCGCATCGATGCCTCCTTCGTTTCATCTACAACAAGGAGTTGCTTCAGTGGACAAGCTTGCCCTTTGGCCTTTCCGCTGCCCCTCACACCTTCGCAACCATATCAAATTGGATTGCAGAGATTCTACGAACGCGAGGTATGAGGGTAGTCGTATATCAGGACGACTTTCTCCTCGTCTCTCAAGACAGGAGCAAGCTGAGGACGCAGATTCTCGAAGCAGTGGAACTGCTGGAGTTCCTTGGCTGGAGGGTCAATCGAGACAAGTGCGTTCTGGACCCTTGTCAGAGTGTCGAATTCCTGGGCATTCTCTGGAATACCAGAAGAAACCTCATGCACCTCCCTCAAAAGAAGATTCAGAGGATCTTCAACCTATCCCAGAGGTTTTTCTCCCAGGGACACTGCTCCCTGAGGGATCTCCAATGCCTCTTGGGCCAGTTAAATTTTGCGAATTTCGTCATCCACAGAGGGCGTCTTCATTGCCACCACCTCCAACGATTCTTGACCAAATTCCGTCAGAACAGACCACGACAGAAGCTCGCTATAACTCCTCAGGCTATTCAGGAGCTCATGTGGTGGCAGACAGCTGTGACATCCTCTGCTCCGCTTCACAAGCCTGCGATAACGAATTTTCTCACGACCGACGCCGCAGATTCAGGTTGGGGAGCTCAGCTCGATGGTCTCCACATCGCCGGTTCATGGTCACAGTCACAGAGGAGCTGGCACTCCAACAAAAAGGAGATGTTCGCGGCGCATGCTGCAATAAAAGAATTGTCCCATCAGCTTCAGGATGCTCACGTCCTACTGCAAACGGACAACCGAACCCTCGTAGCCTACATACAGAGGGAGGGAGGTACAAGGTCCCTTCAACTACTGGACCTAACCTATCACCTGCTCAGCATCCTGGACAAGAACAACATCACTCTCTCCGCAACGTATCTTCCGGGAAGATACAACGGGATAGCGGATCGACTGTCGAGAGGAAAGCCTCTCCCAGAGTGGCACCTGCTACCTCACGCAACGGAAGCGATCTTCGCCGAGTGGGGAATTCCAGACGTCGACTACTTTGCCTCAAGAGAATCAGCAGTAGTCAAGCAGTACGTCTCGCGAGATTGCAACGATCGTCACGCCTTATTCATAGACGCCTTCAGTCGGCCTTGGCACTGCAGGCTCGGTTGGCTCTTCCCTCCACCCTGTCTCATACCGAGAGTCCTCGCTCACCTGAACAGGTGCAAGGGACAGTTCCTTCTAGTAGCCCCCAAGTGGAATCAGACCTTCTGGATGCCCGACCTGGCGAGCAGAAGCAAGGAACCTCCAATAATCATTCAGGACCTAGAGACGTCCCTCATCGACACAACCACGAACCAACCTCCTCAACAAGTGGAACGTCTCACACTCCAGGTTTGGAGAATTGGGTGTGGCAGGACCTCGTAAAAGACTGGTCCCCTCAACAACAGGAACTAATTAAGAGCAGTTGGAGACAATCAACCCTCGTAACCTACAAGGCTCCAATTAGAAGATGGCTCCTCTGGTCCCAGAGGTTGGGGATTAACCCTAAAGCACCACAGGGCCAGCACGTAGCCAGATTCCTGGCTGACTTGTCGATTACTGAGGGCCTTTCCTATAACACCATTCTCCTTCATAGAGCGGCCATCACTACTTTCTGTGCTGGCGGAGTTTCCGCTGAATCAACGAGTGAGTTTCTAGTTCGACAAACCCTAAAGGCTATCTCGACTGTAAGGCCTCGTGAGATTAAATCCCCAATTTGGGATGCCAGGATTCTTCTCAACTGGCTTTCGAAGCCTACGGATAACTTGTCATTCTTCGAGACTTCCAGACGGACAGCAGCCCTACTTCTACTAGCCTCTGGACGACGGATTCACGACCTGACACTCCTTAAAATCTCAAAAGAACACCTAGATAATCGAGGAGATGAAATCGTCATGTGGCCAGTCTTCGGCTCCAAAACAGACAGAGCCTCCTTCAGACAGTCGGGTTGGAAGATTTCCAAGCATCCAAATATTTGGTTATGCCCAATCACTTGGATCAGGGCAATGCTCAAAAGATCCGAGAAAAGAAGAGGAGATATATTCCAACAGCGACGCCCTTTTCATCACTATCAACGGTGACATTAAACCAGCTTCTCGAAGTGTCATCGCCAATTGGATCAGATCAGTCCTCAGGGAGGCAGGTATAGATGCCCCTCCAGGAAGCATTCGCTCCGCGGTAGCATCACGTAGCTGGCTAGACGACCTCCCTGTCCAAGACATCCTGGATCGTGGCAATTGGAGATGCGCCGAAACTTTTAGAAAACATTATTACCGTGAGGTTTCAGGTATCAACCAGGTTGATCCCAAGAATCATCTATCTTTTCCTGAGTTTACTCCCATCTAAGGAGTACCTTTTCTCAGTGCACTATAATCATACAAATCTCCTGTTTAATCTCGCTTTCGTTTCCTTAAATTTTATTTTCATTTGAATCTACCAATTCTTTCTGTTCAACTATTTAGTTCTCTCCAACAATAAATTGTTATTATTTCAGGACTATACTAGAGTTTTCTACATCAATTAATTACATCTTCACTTTCATCTCATCACATAGCGTTGAGTTCACCAGTAGATAACAAACACGTCTCTCATAGGGATGCCGTGTATCGGCCAAAGCATATAATATTAGCGTTTTGAATTACAACAAAACGCATATTATGTGCGAGAGCCGATACACGGCATCCCACTTAAGGGTCTTACTGGATGAGAGTCGCTATGAGGTAGACGGCGCTGCCGCACTTACAGGTGAACATCTAGGTGAGAGAGAGGGACTGATAGGAAGAGAGAGAGAGATAGATAAAGGCGGATTCGCAACAGCTTCTCTCATAGGGATGCCGTGTATCGGCTCTCGCACATAATATGCGTTTTGTTGTAATTCAAAACGCTAATATTATATGCAATACGCATGCGCAATTGATGTGAAATTTGAGGAAAGGCATTTTTTTACTATTCGTAACGACTCTGGTTTGGATTTATTTACTATTGGGAATATCGATTGTAATAATTATTATTATTATATAAATTAATAATTAATTTCATTTCATAATTAATTTTATAATTGTACAAATCTAGTGAAAATTTAGTGAATTTTCCATGTTCCACCAAGTTCCACTTTTGGTAAATTTAGTGATTTTTCAAGTGCTTAATTGGAATTTTTTTCTCGAACTTGTTGGTCACCCTGATCTGTACCTAAATGTGTAACGTGTGGCTTCACACACGTTTGATATTTTTACTTAATCGATAACTGCGTCTCCTGCGTTGCCGACCAGAGCGCGAATATTTTAAATAACATTAGGAATTTAGACTACGAATATTTTATTATAACATTAAATATAGTGATAAATTGTGAATTATGTTTGAATATTTTATGGTAAAATACTGGGTTTTTCCCACTATTAGAATTAGGATTTGGGATTTTCCAATAATTAGAGTTTACTACTGGAATTCCCCAGCGTTAGGATTTAAGTAATAAATTTATACTCGGTAGTGGCCTCTAACCCGGCTTAGGAATATTGTAAATTTTAATAAATATAAAAAGGGACTTATCCGCCCCTCCATAAAAATAGGTACGAAATATTAATCCCCAAGCCTGGGTTTTTCCATGGCTTTTCCCATTATTTGTAACATCTAGGTCATCTAGGTATACGCTTCCAAACTCTCCCCACCATGCTGGTAAGCCCACGCGCTTGGTACAGTTAGCAGTTCAGTCAGTACTCAGTATTCAGTAGTTCCAGTTCGTTCACCTCGAATCATTCAGTTCACTTTTAACCGTCATTCGATCTCTCTCGCTGAGTTCCCGACCGAGTAACCACGTCTCATACCACTGACGGTCAGTTACATAGTTCTCTTATAACATCTTAGTGTTATAACGTCGTATGTGCCATAACAACGCAGTTATATGAGTGAAAACCGGAAATAAATTAAAAGTGTCTCCAATTTGTTTAGTTTTCTTTGAAAGTGCCCTTTTTCCCAATTTCAGAATCTATTTTTATAGTTTGGCGGCAAAATCTACCACCGTTGGCCGCTCGATCGCTACCAACTCTGTAAATTTTATCACTAGTTCTAATCTAGTAAATTTGAGGCGACTAGGTTAAACCCTAGGACGTCACAAATGGAAATACAAAAGGTGTGAACTGTGATGGCGCCTTGAGTTGTGTCATAAAAATAAATAATAAATAAAAATAAATAAAATATAAATAAAAAAATGGAGTATCCACATAAAAAGTCTTCAGAAGGAATCAAAATCAAACCTTTGAAGAAAAAAATGACGTAAGTACATTTTTACTTTAATTTTATTATTCCTATTTTTTATTTAGTATATAAATTATAGTAATACTTTTGCATCAAAAATTGCATTTCAAACAATAATATCTAAATTTTTGTCGTATATTTTAAATTACAAGCATATTAATTAATTTTCAAATATTACAATTGTTATTTACGAAGATTACGAATTCCCATATTTTCCAACCTCAAAACTTAATATTAATATTAATAAATATTAATATAAATATTAATATTCTTAAGGGTGTTGGAGCTAAGTTCTAAACTAAAACTTCGATTTCTTCATTTTACTCAACGAATATTAAATTTGGAATTTTTTTCAAGTAGAATTATGCATACAGAGCGAAAAATTATCTAAATATTTTTCAAATAAAAATATTTTTTAAGTAAAATTAAAATATTCAACTTGGAAGTTATATTTTGAATTCTTCATTTTATGCAAAAAATATTTATCTATAATTTTCGTTGAGTAAAATAGAGAATGGAATTTTGAGCTTAACACTTGGGTCCAACGCCCTTAATATTACATAATATTTCTTTAAACAAAAATCTTTATTTATCTATATTAACTTTATAGGAAATCGCAACAGATGCTGGCTCTTATGAAGAAGAAAGAATGTGATGCAAAAGCACAAAAAATCGTAGAAAAGTTGATAGAAAATAATGTGGATTCTCAGTGGTTACTGGAAAATGTTAGTAATAAATAATATTATGTACTACCTTTTAACTTTTGTGTTCATTCATGGAACACTTTGCTTCCTAAAAGCAAATATGATTTGCTTTCCCATAGAGGAAATATTAATTTAATGTATTAATATTAGGTCATCTGTTTCGTGTCAACACAAACAATTTTTATAATTGCTTCCTCATAGAGGAAGCTTTGCGGTGGTGACAAAATCCAGTTTCCTAAAAAAGGTTTTTTTTCAACATATTTTAATGTCAATATATCTAACATGATGTCCTGAAAAATTGTCCGGATGTGTGTGTGTGTGTGTGTGTGTGTGTGTGTGTGTGTGTGTGTGTGTGTGTGTGTGTGTGTGTGTGTGTGTGTGTGTGTCACGATCCAGCAATTTCTTGAAAACGCGTAGAGATAAATTGATGAAATTTTGCACAGTTATTTCATTATACACCTAGTTGAATTTCTTACAATGGTTTAGCAAAATATTTAATTTTAGAAGTTTTATGTGCTTTTATAATTTTCTTAAAATTCATTTTTTCACTATAACTTCTCAAATAATCAAAATTCAAAGATGATGTAAGGAAAATGTAGATTCCTTGTGTCGAACCGAATCGATTGACCTATATTATTAATGCATTTCATTAAAAAATAACAAAGTTATGGTTAATTGTATTTTCAAAAATTAATTTTTCGACTATAACTTTTCAAATAATCAAAATTTTGACTTGACGTAACGAAAGTAAATGTTCCTTGCATCGAGACGAATCGATTGGTATATAATATTATTTCATTTCATTGAAAAATAACAAAGTTATGGTTCTATTTAATTTTAAAAAATTAGTTTTTCAACTATAACTTCTCTAATATTCAAAATTCGAAGCTGATGTAAGGAAAATAAAGGTTCCTTGCGTCGAGACGAATCGATTGACGTATAAGATTATTTCATTTCATTGAAAAATAAGGATGTTATGG
>CAJFCO010018454.1:192610-202665 GCA_904066015.1 Synergus gifuensis | reverse complement strand
TTAATTGTATTTTAAAAAATTAATTTTTCGACTATAACTTTTCAAATAATCAAAATTTTGACTTGGCATAAGGAAAATAAATGTTCCTTGCGTCGAGATGAATCGATTGAAAAATTTGTTTTTCAACTATAACTTCTCTAATATTCAAAATTCGAAGCTGACGTAAGGAAGATAAAGGTTCCTTGCGTCTGGACGAATCGATTGACGTATAAGATTATTTCATTTCATTGAAAAATAAAGATGTTATGTTTAATTGTATTTTAAAAAATTAATTTTTCGACTATAACTTTTCAAATAATCAAAATTTTGACTTGGCATAAGGAAAATAAATGTTCCTTGCGTCGAGATGAATCGATTGAAAAATTTGTTTTTCAACTATAACTTCTCTAATATTCAAAATTCGAAGCTGACGTAAGGAAGATAAAGGTTCCTTGCGTCTGGACGAATCGATTGACCTATAAGATTAATTTATTTCATTGAAAAATAAGAAAATTGTGCTTTATTGTAATTTTTGAAAATGAATTTTTCGAATATATAACTTCTCAAATAATCAAAATTTAATGTTGATGTAAAGAATAATTAATGCTTCCTCTATGAGGAAGCAAATCATATTTGCTTACAGGAAGCAAAGTGCCATAACTTGTAAAATTAAATATTTTGTTAAACGCTTGTAAAAAATCAACTTGGTATACAGTAGAATAGGTACGCTAAATTTCATCAATCATCCGGACATTTTATCTAGAAATATTAGATATATTCTCTACAAAGCTTCCTCTATGAGGAAGCAATAATTATCAAAGATGTACTTATTTAATACAAATGACGTAAATTAATTTCAACATTATTCAATGAAATATTCGAATATTTCAGTTACAGTACATAAATAAAAGTCATATGGAGGACGTCATCGAAGAAAGATCAATTGAAAAAATATGTGGATATCCTTTATGTAATAAACCTTTGACAACAATTGTAAGTCAACGTTATCATATATCGACGAAAACAAATAAGGTTTACGATATCAGTCGACGAAAAAGTTTTTGCAGTTCTTTCTGCTACTGTGCAACAAATTACTTGCTGGAGCAAATGTTCACTAGTCCTCTTTGGTTAAGAGAAAAAGATGAAGTTTGCGAATTTCGCTTTTTAATTGATACCCATAAAACGGGAACAAATATTCCAGGAGAAGAAATTATAATTAGTGGTGAAGATTTGATTACTAAGGACGACTTAGAAACTAACGAGCCGGAATGTGAGTGCTTCCTTTTCTTTTTGTTATTAAAGATTTTTTATTCTATTTGTATTATATTTAATAAATTAATACAAAATAATACATTTAAATAAATTAATTTGCAGGTTCTTCTGAAACATATTCAGAAGAAAAAGAATCTCCCAAGAATAAGAGTTTAAATAAACCAGTATTTAATGAAAAAGAAAGCTTAGAAGAAATTAATCAAGAAATTGAATCTAAATCTTCTCTGAACCCAGATGAGAATATTATCAATGTCGCAAATGATGATGATACAAAAGAAATTATTTTGGAAATGACAGAGACAAAGAAACCCAAAAATAAATCTGTTACTTTTCAAATTCCAGATGAAATAGAAAGAAATGCAAAAAAAGTCGCCATCAGTGATTCTTTATTAAAGGATATAGTTCAGAGAGAAAATGTAGATCCTGCAGTCAATACAGTAACCAAAAGCCCTCGAAAAGAATCAAAGTTCCAGAGGGAAAGAAAAAATTCAAAGAATTCTTACACGGGTTCTAAAAATACTTTTGAAAACCTTGGGTCGTTAGTCAAGCGAATAGAAGAAATCTTTAAAGATTGTATTACAGAAGAGACTCTTCGTTTACTTCTTGGAGAAGAAACGACTAAGCATCAAGTTTTTGAAAAAGTAACTAAACAGGAAAAATATACAGCCCTCTGTAAAAAATTAAATCAACTTCAAATCGAAGATGAAAGAGATGAGCGTCCATTACCAGAAAAAACGCCTTCTAAAGTTGTTCCACATTATTCATTATTACAAGAGGAAGGAAAGAAATTACAACTTAAAGTACGAGAATTTCACGAAGGTCGCACAGTAACGGAAATACAGCAAGAGACTGATAATAAAGAAGACGCCGAAAAGGAAGAAGATTCGAATCCAATTTTTCCTTTGACTGAGTCTCGTGCCCCAAAAGCTATTCGACGTAGACTTTTTCTGGAAAAAATTAACAACATGTAAGCTTATAAAGATTACAATTTATTTTCTCTATTCCATAAAAATATTTCTTTATTTCAGATTGCCGGATCTTCTACGAGCTTTATCAGGAAATGGTCAAGTCCACCCAGAGCGCTTTGCGTACAGCAGGGAAAGAGTCACAGTAGTTAAAGCTTTGATTAGTACTTTCGCTTTAAAGGCTGATAATATCGTTTTCAAATCTGCCGAATGGACTCTCGTAGGCCTCATCATTATCAAAATGTAAGTTATGTCTTTTCTTTTTAATTTAAAATTATGTTTAATATTTAATATGAAATAATTTCCACAGGTTGAGTGCAATAGATCCGGGACTAAAATACTTGCTTAACACTAAGCAAGCTTCGTTGTATACTTCAATGATTCTAATGTCCTACCAATTAGATTCAAATTATCTAGACACATTTATAAATAGTCTAACGAACGAAATATGCAATGTAGATAAGTCAACAACATAGGATGTATAAGTGAAATTTGGACGCATTGCACATATGTATAATTTTAGTTATAACAATAAATTTATTTTCTTAAATGTCAAAAGAACAAATTCTCATAATTCATTTGATTTACATAATTTTCTTTTTTTTTTACGTGGGCAGTAATTTAATATAAAATGTGTCTATGCAACGCGTTAGGGAAATCCTGCCCTAGGAGTTGACATTCCAGGAAGTGGTGAACTTGGGCAATCAATTCCGAGAGTGTCCATTTGACTTGGAACTGGAGTTTGATTTTCAGTAGGAGAGTTGCCAATTCTTTTATGCAGGGCTTCGTAAAGACTGTGCACTGCCTCAATTTGCTGAAAGAAGAAAATTATTTATTTAATTAAGGCAATTTAAATTAAAATTGCAGGAAAATAGTTCAAGTTGAATTACCTGGCCAGTTGGTCTGAGAGCTTTAATCAGAGAAAGTAAACGAGCTGAGGGTAATTTAGGGTATATGTACCAAAGTAACTTCAGCAAGTGGCGAGTCACATTATCTCTTCCTAAACCAGTTAAGAAAAACTCGTCGAAAATAACTGTGCAGAAGGACTCATTCGTGAATTCGTCGGCCATGTTCAAAATTAGAAGGGAAACCTGAAAAAATAATACACTTAGATTTCATTGAAGAAATCTTATCTTAAAAAAAAGATGTTACTAATATATCGAACACATTGTTGTCGAAAACCTGATTGGTTGTTTACAAAATACGCGAATATGTGTGAATATACCGAATTTGAAAACTATCTTCAAATTATTTTTGTTGTCAAAACGATTACTAATAAAAAGGTTATATAAAGATAGAAAATAATTTAAAGTAATAAAAATAATTATTTTGATGTGAAAAATAAATTATTAGTGAAGCAAAAAAATATTTCAAGATATATACCTAAGGTTAGCGAATATTATTCGAGAAATTAAAAAGATTACTAAAAACTTTTCATGTGTTTTTTTATATCAGTTTTATATCAGTTTTTTATATCAGTATTAATACTCGTATTTTTAATATATTATTTATTATATGTACATGTTACTTATAGATCAGTTACCATCAGAATTATAAAATTTTATGGGATTATAAAGTAATTTTAAGGGATGTTACTATATATTTTGTGGAATTTTAAGTAATTTGAGAAACTTTTAAGAGATTTTTAGGAATTTTACAAAATTTCACTGGATTTAAGATCTTTTAATGGATTTAATGAGATTTCATGGAACCTTGAATATAATGTTAAGGAATTTAAAAGGGGTTTTCGAATTTTATTGAGATTTTAAAAATATTAATTGATTTCACAGAAATTTTAAGTAATTTTCAGAGATTTTACGATATTTCATAGGATATTAAGTTATTTTAACGACTTTTGTGATTTAAAGGGATTTACAAGATTTCATTGGATTTTCATTAATTTCAAAGGATTACATAAGATTTCATGAGATTTTAAGTAATTTTAAGGGTAATAACGATAGTTTGTGGAATTTTATGGCATTTTATGGAACGTCAAGGAATATAAAGTAGTATTAAATTATTTTACGAAATTTAAAGGAATTTCACCAGATGTTGAAGGATGTTAAGGGCATTTTAAGATATTGTATGGGATATTAAGTAATTTTAAAGAGTTTTAAAGAATATCAAGGGATTTTACGGAATTTCATGGAATTTTAAATACCTGTAAGATATTTTAGGGGATATTAAATTATTTTAAGGACTTTCAAGGGATTTTACGAGATTTCATTGGATTGTCAGGAATTTTAGGTAATTTTAAGGGATTTTACGATATTTTATTGGATATTGTTTTCAGTGATTTAATATTTTATGGACTTAACAGATTTCAAGAGATTTATGAGATTTCATTTGATTTTTAAGAATTTCAGGAGATTTCATGAGATTTCATGTGATTTTAAGTAACTTTGTGAGACTTGATGATATTTTTGTGGATTCTCAGTAATTTTAAGGGATTTTAAGATATTTTATGATAATAAGAAATTTTGAGGACTTTTATTTTCAGAAATTTTAAGAGATTTGTTGAAATTCATTGAACTTTCAAGTATTTTAAAGTATTTAACGAGATTTCATGGAATTTTGAATAATTATTTTAAGAGATTTATTGAGACCTAATGGGCTTTTGAATAATTTTAAGTAATTTTAAGGGATATATAACAAAAGATTGTCGAATTTTAAGGAATATGAAGTGAATTTATAAAATTTAAAGGAATTTCACCAGATTCTGAATTTTAATGGATTTCATGACATTTTACGGTATTTTAAATAATTTTAAGGGATTTTACGATATTTTATGGGATATTTAAAGTAATTTAAGGTAATTTAATTTTACAAGTAATTTAAAGGATTTTGAAGGGACTCAAGGGATTTTACGAAATTTCAGTTGATTTTCAGGAATTTTAAGAGTTTTAATGAGATTTCATGGTATTTTGAATAATTTTAAGTAATTTTAAGGGATATAACGATAGGTTGTGGAATTTTAAAGAATATCAAGTAATTTTATGAAATTTAAAGGACTTTAACCAGATTTTAAAGGATTTTAAAGGGATTTTAAGATATTGTACAGGATATTAAAATTTCATGGAATTTTAAATACTTGTAAGACACTTTACGATATTTTATGAGATATTAAGTTATTTTTTAAGGGCATGTGTTACTTACCATATGAGCAAGTTTAAATAACCCGTGTTTTTTTCTACAATTTTTACATTTTCAAAAAAATTTTAGTCAACATCCATCCGTGTTCACGTTCTTGACGGATGTTGACTATAATTTTTTTGAAAATGTAAAAATTGTAGAAAAAAACCCGGGTTACCTAAATTCGCTCATATGGTAAGTAACACATGCCCTTAAGGACTTTCAAAGGGTTTTACGAAATTCTATTTGATTGTCGGGAATTTTAATGGATTTCATGACATTGCAGGAGTTTTAAATAATTTTAAGGGATCTTACGAGATTTATACAGGACAGTAAGTAATTTTAATAAGAATTTTGAAGCATATTAAAGGGATTTTAAAGAATTTTATGAATCTTATGGTGATTTTTGAAATTAGACAAGGGATTACAAGTTTCTATATTTTGTTACGTGATCGTAACTAATTAATATTCCTACGCTTTAATTTGTCAAAACTAATTTAATGTAAACAGAGACACGCGTAAGAAATCAATAGGAGAGAAATATAAGTAGTCGATGGAAGACCAAAAGGGGGACGATTTCCCTCTTTGGAAGCAAAACATCTGGAAACCATTACCAACTCGGGAGAATAACTTATGACACATATACTCTCCTTGACATAAACGACCTGATGTAGACGGAACCCGATTAGGTCATGAAACCCCTTCATCGTGAAATCATGGAGGAATATCTCCCTATAACAGGAGGGAATCTGATTTCCCTCGAATTTTTGGGGAAGAAGAATACGGATATAAAAGGATGCGAAAACCAAACCCAGTTAGTCTAACCCAGTGAGTCTAACCCGACCAGTCTAATTCGCAGCTTCTATCTGATCAGTCTAACCCGACCAGTCTACAATCTACATCCGCATCAGTCTCAGTGTAATTCGCGGCTACTAACTGAGTAATTCTAATACTGTCAGTCAGTCTTCGGTCTTCAGTGTTACTATTTCCGAATTAAGATCTTATTCCAGTGTTAAGTCTTATCAGTAAACTCAGTCTAGTCAGCAGTGTTTTAAGTTAGACTCCGGACCTATCTTATAGGGCCGTCAACCTGTCTAGTCAAAACAATCTTAACTAAGTTCCAGTACGGTCAAAATCAGCATCAGTTCCGGTATCCGTTTAAGTACTGCTTCCAAGTTACAGTTCGGTACCAGTGAGTTCAGTCTTCGAGTTCAACATCATAAATCCAGTCCGAGAAAGGTCTCGATTGGATCCCTAGACCAGGCCCCCCACATTAGACGTCTGGTCGACCACTTAGATCTTCCTAGAGAAGTCTCCAAGCTGCAACCCATAAAACTGAGCAGGAAACATTTATTCCAAAAAATAAGTAAGTTCTCACTAGTTTGATCTTCTGCATCTCCCATTTCAAAATAGATACGGTAAATCTAATCTGAAACGTTCTTTACAGAACGCTGTCAGGAGTTCCTCTCGCTGTCCACTACTCTCTCTCTCTCTTGGTCTCTCTCTTGGATTCTCTCACACGAGAAAATTTGTAATTATACTAATAAAGATAATTGATTGAACCTTTTGTGTATTCACTTCTTTGGCTTGATCTCGTCCCTAATTCACTAACGTGGATTTAAAACGAGAACTGTTAGGGTAACTGGCTATTTTATAAGTCTCTCCAGGACATAACAATTTCAAAAATTATAAATTTCTCAATTATTTTGTATACTAGCAAAAGGTGTGCAAAAACGAGAAATTAATCGCGCGCAAAGCGCGCGGATCATAATTAATAGTTAGAGAAAATGTATATTGTTTTAAAAACGCACCAAGGTGTGTAAAAACGGGTCCTCGAAAGCTCGTTGACCCTGGCAGTTTGGCAGAGTCGCTAAGACTCTCATTAAACCTCTCGCATCTCCTCGTCCTCTTCCAACACTTCCAACTCCTCCAACGTGAAGTGTGTAATACATAGAAAGAACCGCAGCTACACCAGACAACTGAGCGTAAGCTTGACAAGCATCTGGTGGAGGTCCGGAATGTTCAATTATAGCAATCGCGCTTTCCCTTTCATCTGGGGGAAGTTTCTGATTCAATTGTCGTATTTGATCATCTACCTAGAAAGTTTTGTTTATTAATATTTCAAATAATATGCGAGAATAAATAATAAAAAGTATAACATACCATAAGCGACATTAAAGCTGGGAGGAATTTAGTGACGACTTGACTGTCGAGTTTAGGTTCTTTGAAATCCTGAGAATCGATCATCTGCCAAGCAGAAAGTCCCAAAGCAAGCATTCGTAAAAGCAAAACAAGAACTGCATTTTCTCTAGGTAATGCATCTCCATTGATAAGATGAAGTGCAATTTTTATTGCACTACTAGCTAAGAAATTTACAGCGTACGGATCACAAAGAATCATACTCAGATCTCCCAAAACTTGCTCTTGTCCTCTCTGTAAAAAATTATTTTTAATTGTTATTTTAAATATTACGGCATCATTATAAAACAATTAGGACTCGATAAATACCTTAATACTGTCCAAAAAACCTTGCAATTCTCTCGACCTTTTTACGTCCACGTTTTTTTCCCTAATACAAGCATCTAAACACCACGTAAATTTGTGACATGGATCGACAGATATTATATCTTGTACTTCCAAATCGTGTAAAGCCATCAACAACTCAGCTCTAAGTGTGCAATAGTGAATATTTTTAGTTCTCAAGAAAAGAGTCCTGAGAAATTGTAAAACCATATCGTATAACCTTACGTTGTGGCCAATCATGTGAGCTAATTTTTGAACCACTTCGCCTTGCCTTCTTACCTAGTATGAAAATTTAAATCAATTTATTATCGTAATTTAGAGAAATTTTTTCTTAAATATTATTTTAATCTTTTAACTTGGCTAATGAAAATTATATCTAAATTTACCTTCGGAGAAGGTGTGAAGAAAAGACTGTTCAAGTTTTTATGATCAAAAAGAACTAACTCCTTTTCCATGATATAACCACTGAACAAGGGAGAGACTTCATCTCCAAACAAACTCTGATTATCCTTCCAGATTTGTCTCTTAACTTCTGTATTTGCAGCATTGTATAATTCTTTCTCTCGAACTAAGACTTTTAAGTATTTGTCATCAATATGAGGAGTATTTCGAAGGATACTCATAACTACTGGCCTCAACGCAGGAATTCTCACGGCGGGAAAGCTCTTTTCTAATAATTCTTTTAATTTCAGATCAGTCATCAAGCTTTTCTCTCCCCCTTCTGATCCAATTTCATCTATTCGTTTAACTAGCTTTTCACGAAGTTCTTCCAAAACAGAGGCATGGAAATCAAGTCTTCGAACTCCATGCAGGTCGAGTAAGGGCAACATAGGTTGTAAAGAAGGCAGGAGAATGCCATTTTGCATCTGAAAAGATTAAATGATATTTAGAAAAGTTACTAATAACTAATTAATTAAAAAAGAAACTGTAAAAAATCCCGAAGAAAATTACCAATCGGTTGTGAAATATTTTACTGATTGACGTTGGAGTAGTACGATTTTATTGTAAACTTGCAACGATTAGCGTTTTAATTTTACAACATTTGTGTGAATTTTGCGGTGAAAGTATAAAATTACCACGAGAATCACGGGAAATAAAATTATGCATGATAGTCGTGGTAAATTTCACATTTTACGACAAAATCGTTAAAAAGAACAAAATCATATGAAATTAATTAAATAATTAATTAATTAATAAAATTAATTAATTTACTATTAGTAGCAATTATGATCCGCGCGCTCTGCGCGCGATTGGTTTCTCGTTTTTGCACACCTTTTGCTAGTATACAAAATAATTGAGAAATTTATAACTTTTGATATATAGAAACTTGTAATCCCTTGACTAATTTCAGAAATCTCCATGAGTTTCGTAAAATTCTTTAAAATACCTTCAATATGCTTCAAAATTCTTATTAAAATTATTTAATATGCTATAAAATCTTGAAAAATCCCTTAAAATTGTTTAAAACCCCTGAAATGTCATAAAATCCATTAAAATTCCTGACCATCTAATGGAATATTGTAAAACCCCTTGAAAGTCCTTAAAGAATAACTTAATATCTCATAAAATATCGTAAAATATCTTACAAGTAATTAAATTCCATGAAATTCCGTAAAATCCCTCGAATTCCTTAAAAATATTTTAAATTACTTAATATCCTGTACAATATCTTCAAATTCCTTTAATATCCTTTAAAATCTGGTTAAAGTCCTTTAAATTTCATAAAATTAAATAGATCAATAATTTTGTTATTTTTCAATGAAATGAAATAATATTAGAGACCAATCGATTCGTCTCGATGCATTGAACATTTATTTTCCTTATGTCAAGTCAAAATTTTGATTATTTGAAAAGTTATAGTCGAAAAATTAATTTTTTAAAATACAATTAACCATAACTTTGTTATTTTTTAATGAAATGCATTAATAATATAAGTCAAGCGATTCGTTTGGACACAAGGAATCTTTATTTTCCTTACATCATCTTTGAATTTTGATTATTTGAGAAGTTATAGTGAAAAAATGAATTTTACGAAAATTATAAAAGTACATAAAACTTGTAAAATTAAATATTTTGTTAAACCATTGTAAGAAATTCAACTAGGTGTATAATGAAATAACTATGCAAAATTTCATCGATTTATCTCTACGCGTTTTCAAGAAATTGCTGGATCGTGACACACAC
>CAJFCO010018454.1:179190-192510 GCA_904066015.1 Synergus gifuensis | reverse complement strand
CACACACACATACACACACACACACACACACACACACACACACATCCCGGCAATTTTTCAGGACATCATGTTAGATATATTGACATTAAAATATGTTAAAAAAAACCTTTTTTAGGAAACTGGATTTTGTCACCACCGCAAAGCTTCCTCTATGAGGAAGCAAAATTATTCAAAATTCCATGAAATCTCATTAAATACTTAAAAATACTTGAAAATTCAATGAATCTCAACAAATCTATTAAAATTTCTTAAAATAAAAGTCCTTAAAATTTCTTATTATCATAAAATACTTTAAAATCCCTTATAATTACTTAGAATCCCCAAAAATATCATCAAATCCGACAAAGCTACTTAAAATTACATGAAATCTCACCAAATCTCCTGAAATTCCTAAAAATCCAATGAAACCTCGTAAATACCTTGAAATATTTTGTCCATAAAATATTAAATCTTCGAAAAAAATATCCAATAAAATATCGTGAAATCCATGAAAATTACTCAAAATTCCATGAGATTTCATGAAATCTCGTAAAATCCCTTGAAAGTCCTTAAAATAATTTAATATTCCTTAAAAGTCTTTAAACTTACTTAATATCCCATACAATATCTTAAAATGCCCTTAACATCCTTCAACATCTGCTGAAATTCCTTCAAATCACGTAAAATAATTTAATACTCCTTAATATTCCTTGATGTTCCATAAACTTCCATCAAATTCCACAAACTATCGTTATAACCCTTAAAATTACTTAAAATATCTGTTAAATCAATTAATATTTTTAAAATCTCAATAAAATTGGAAAAACCCTTTTAAATTCCCCAACATTATTCAAGGTTCCATTAAATCTCATGAAATCTATTAAAATACCTTAAAATCCAGTGAAATTTTGTAAAATTCCTAAAAATCTCTTAAAATTCCAGAAAATATATAGTCACATCCCTTAAAATTACTTTATAATCCCATAAAATTTCATAATTCTGATGGTAACTGATCTGTAAATATACGAATACATATACATATAATAAATAATATATTAAAAATACGAGTATTAATACCTTAAAAACTGATAGAAAAAAACACATGAAAAGTGTACTGCAAGTAATCTTTTTAATTTCTCGAATAATATTCACTAACCTTAGGTGTATATCTTGAAATATTTTTTTGCTTCACTAATAATTTACTTTTCATATCAAAATAATTATTTTTACCACTTTAAATTATTTTCTATTTTTATATAACCTTTTTATTAGTAATCGTTTTTACAACAAAAATAATCTGGAGATAGTTTTCAAATTCGGTATTTTCACACATATTCGCGCATTTTTTAAGCCAATCAGGTTTTCGACAACAATGTTTGGTAACACCTCTTTTTTAAGGTGGGTTCTCTTTTTTAAGATAGGATTTTTACCCTTTTAGCGTAAAATTACCACGATTATGATGCATAATTTATGTCCCCTGATTTTTAACAGTGATATACGCAAAATATTTGTAAACAAGTGATTGTAAACCTAACCTTAAAACCTTATTAATCGCTCTCTAAAATGAATTAAACTCGAAAGTTTTCAAAATTACTGCAGGAATAATTTGCTAAGAATAAAAGCATTTCTTCGTACCTGAAATTCCTCGATAGCCTTTAAAGGATCCTCACAACTTGTCAAAGCATCTCTCAGAGAATTTTGCCCAGGAATACCGAGTTCTTCCAAACTATCCACCGGAGTTCCATTATTTCTTGCCATGTTCATTTTTATAATTAAGGAAAATTATATAATTGATCTTCTATACGTATGCATTTATTCAACATTTATACATTTTTCGCAGCAATCAAAGCAATAATAATCTCTTTTTAATTCACTTTGTTTACACACCAACAAAATTGAAAGAAATCCAAAACAAAACCATGGATGTAAGAATATATGGTTGGAACACATAATCTTAACTCTTTAGAGGGGGATGGACCAGATGAGCTGAAAGGGGGCATAGAGTGGCTATAATATTTTTCGGCCTCTGATTGGCTGACTTGTTGATTGGCTGTGATTGGTTAACGAAAGCCGCGCGTTATTTTAAATATGATTCGTATTTTTTGTCAACAGTTGAATTGTAATAGCGTATTCGGTTATCTGCACCGGAGTACTCCGAGAGTGCTCCGAACCAGAGTCGAATGTTCGATTTGACTACTCTGCTCCGGAGCGGTTCGTTTTTTGCGTTCGGTTTGACAACACTGCGCTGGTGCAGAGCAAAAGTTGTATTCGTTTATACCTGCTCTGCTCCAAAGCAGTGCATCGTGCGTATTCGAAATAAAACTTCTACTCTAGTGTAAAGTGAAAAACGTATTCGAGTATACGCTCTGGTGTGCTCTACTCCGTAAAAGATCAAAATTATTTGTCCGTCTCTTTCGACGGAGCATTTGTCAAGATTGGACTACGCATGCTCTGTATTTGAACTGATTTGAAATCTTCCATCTAGTTGAATTGCCATGGATGAAATCATGGGGTTTATTGCTTTGCTCAATACATCTGTTTACTATTTGTTACAAAATTAAATTTATTTATTTTTTAATTTTAAAAATAATATCAGCATTGTTTTCGTTTAAGAAATAATTACTTGATCATAGATTTTAGAGCAGCTTTTGCAAAATGTAATGTTTTTCCTTTAATATTTACAAATTTATATTAAACAGCTAGAATATGTAGTATAAAATAAAAATGTTTATGAATTTTTCAAAAAATTTGTATACGTTTCGGCAAAAAATGGAAATTTAACTTTTATAAATATAAGTAAAAGTATTATTTTCGAAATATTTGCAGAAGAAAATCTATTATTTTAATTGATTTCATTTCAATTTCTTTTCATTATTAATTAATTTTATTTACTTTTTATTTATTGTTATTTTAATTTCTTATAGTCTTTTTATAATCGTTACATTTGGACTCAAATAATCAAAATTTAAAGCTGATGTTAAGAAAACGAAGATTCCTTGTGTCCAGACGAAACGATTGACCTATAAAATTAATGCATTACATTGAAAAATAAGAATGTTATGCGGTTAATTGTAGTTTTCAAAAATTAATTTTTCTACCGTAAGTTATCAAATAATCTCAGTTAAAAGCTAATAGAAGAATGTAAAAGGTTTCTTTTGTCGCAAAGAATATTTTATTCCAAAATGATTCATTTATAATAAATAATTATAAATAATAAATATAATAATAATTATATTAATAATAATTATAACTAAGTTTCATTAAAAAATAAGAAAATCGTTGGTTTAAAACAGTCTGACATTATTAATCAGGTCACCTAATATTAATACATTTGAATAATTAATGCTTCCTCTATGAGGAACCAAATCATATTTGCTTCCAGGAAGCAAACTGCTCATTGTATAAAAGTCGGTACAACTTCACATCAGCGAGTTATTATTATTTTTAAATCTCGCGCGAAATTGCCTAAACACACCTTGCTCGAGTGCTTGTTTGAAGAGCAATCCATAGCAAAGCAGAGCAGTGGAGTTTGCACGCGGTCACGTGACATGCATCGAAAAGTTGTACAATTTTTCGGATTGATGACGTCACAGGTGTGCTCCGTACTAACGCGGAGCAAGGTTGGAGTACACTCGTGCGGTACAGAGCAGACGCTCTTACTCGGAGCAAGAGCAGAAAAGTGCAGATAACCGAAAACGCTATAAGATTATATGTACAGTGCTCTGCATTAATGCCTTCCCTTGAAAACAAGTCATCCCAACCCTGGTTTTCATTACACTCGACTTCAGCAATAGTCACTAAATCCGAAACAGTTGCCCCCGCAATAGTCACCAAATTTTCCCTACCTCAAATGTCACATCGATTGCGCATGCGTATTGCGTATTATGTTGTTTGCGTTAGCAATTAATCAGATGTCGATCACAGCGCATGTGCAGTGGTATCAAGTGGCAATTGAGAGAACAGCTGAGAACAGCTGGTGACTATTGCGGAAAGAAATTGGCGACTATTGCGAAATTGTGACTATTGCGGTGGTGACTATTGCGGAAATCGAGTGTACACTCGAATCTCCCAATATCAACCGCATTCATTTCTCATTATCAACCTGCAGTTACCTCAAATATCACTGGATACACTGCGCATGAGTTGCGCGCTCGGAATCTGATTACTATTCGCGCGCAATTTAAAATACTAAAAAATATTATTTATGTGCAATACGGATGCGCAATTAATATGACGCATGCGCAATTGGTGTGCCATTTGAGAAAAGGAATTTCGTTAACATTGGGAAAGCCTCTGATCTGGATTTCGTTGATATTGGGAGATTCAAGTGTAGAATCTCATGGAAACCAGGGTTGGGTTGACTGGTTTTCAAGGGAAGGCATTAATGCAGGGCACTGTACACTCGAGTCTCTCAAATGTCAAGTCCATACACTCGAGTCTCCCAAATGTCAAGAAATTCTTTATCTCTATAGTCACATCAATTGCGCATGCGTCACATCAATTCCACATGCGTATTGTGTATAATATAATATTTTAGAAAGACGGACTTGATATTTGAGAGAAACATGACTTGACATTTGGGAGAACTTGAGATTTGGGAAGTTGACATTTGAGAGACTTGAGTGTATTTCTCAAATCCTACTTGATAACTACTGCGCACGCTTTGGGTTCCGCATCTGATTGGTTGCTATTCGCGCACAATTTAAAATGCTAAAAAATATTATATTATACTCAATACGCATGCGCAATTGATGTGACTATAGAGATACACTCGACGTTTCCAATATCAACCGCTTTCCGTTCTCAATATCAACCAGAACAGAACCAGGATGGACCTAAAATCTCACTTGATACCACTCACTCCGCACACAGGGGTGAAGCTCCATGTTAAATAGTGGAAACAGATTTGGGCAATGTGACCGTTTATGGAGCGACGATGCGCTCAAGTGACGCCTGGCTCAACTAAATTTAAAAGCGAGCATGCGGGCGGGATATTCAAAATCGAAATATTTTTCTTATTGATCTTTTTATTATTTAACAATGCCATTAATCGTTGTTATTGCATACTTGAATTGAATTATGCAGTAACATCGTAAATGGCATTGTTAATTATTAAAAAGATCGTTATTCTGTGAGATTAAATAGTAATTTGGAAAAGCAATTTTAAAAAATAAACTCAATGAATCAAGGTACAAAATTATTTTCTTTATTTAAGTCTTTTTTTTATAAAATCTCTTTCTTACAGAATATTGATCTCGTATTAATCAGAACTGCAATAACAATTTTTAGAAACTTTGATGAACAATTATAAATCGTAATAACTTAATGAAAGAGTTCAACTCTTGTAGGACTAATTATAAGAACAGTCTTTCTTTTATAAAATCTCTTTCTTAGAGAGTATTAATCTCATATTAATTCGGAATTAGAATAGTAATTTGTAGAACAACTTAAATTATACTTTGAACAATTATAAATTGTTACAACATAGTAAAATAGTTAAACTTTTGTTTAACTAATTATAAGAACAGTCTTTCTTTTATAAAATCTCTTTCTTAGCGTATTAATTCATAACTAGAATTAACCCAGTGAGAAATGGATAGTCGATTCGACGTCGAATCGACG
Source organism: Synergus gifuensis (assembly GCA_904066015.1). Classification (NCBI taxonomy): domain Eukaryota; kingdom Metazoa; phylum Arthropoda; class Insecta; order Hymenoptera; family Cynipidae; genus Synergus; species Synergus gifuensis. The sequence goes on along the minus strand of CAJFCO010018454.1, from coordinate 186,909 downwards.
TCGTAACCGTCGTATGATCGTCGAGTCGAAATTATCGTCGAAATTTTAGTAGGTTTTCGACTATGTTTATTATGCTCCACAAATACTTTATAAGGTAATATTCATTGCAATATAAGTGTTTTCATCAAAATTTGTTGCAATTTACAGGATTTCAAAATCAACGTCGAAGTGACGTCGATTCGACGGGTTTTCGACCTCTTCTTGGCAAATTTTACGTACTGCATGTCAACCCAACCCTGGTTTCCATTAGAATCTTATAGAAACCAGGGTTGGGTTGACATGTTTACGAGGAAGGCATTTATGCATTTCAGTATACTGTACAACTGAAACGTCCCAAGCCAGGCCAAAAAATATCCAAAAAACGTCCAATATTCCAAATATACGTCATAGAAACATCTTTGGAACATTTTATGTTTTTAGAACGTTATTTGGTCTGCCTTAGGACGTTTTTACTGTTCAATTAAATATGAAAACTATTACTTTTAATTTCTAAAATATATTGAGTTAATTATTCTACATTTCAAAGTGCCCGCCTCTGACGTGGCATATGACTATATATATAATCCAGTATAGTTCATAGTCGCCATTTGCAATTCGCACTTCATGTGATCTTATGTCGAGCGTCGAGCATCGTGCTGGTTACGTGTTTATTCTAAATAGCGTAATTACCAAAGATTATTTTAAACTGTGTGCCGCATTGTTGTAAAAAATTGATATTCGATGGATAATAATTATACGAGCGAGGAAGAAGTGACCGATGTAGAGTCAAGTGAGCAGGATAAACCGCCGGTAAGTAACTTTCCCGTTTTTAGGTTATGAATTTTGCGAGGGATTTATGCATTTTTGTTAATTTAATGTTAATTATTACAATGTAATATACATTTGAAATATTCGGTGTGGGTAAAAATCAACGACTAACCCAAAATGGATGTGGTAAAACACATACAATTTGTTTTCAATGATGTATATAACAAAATAAGATTTTCATTTTCTAGAATTTTCTACGTTTTTTAAAAGATTTTAAAGTTTGTCAGGGGATTTTATGAAGGGATTTCAAAAGCTTTTTTCGGTTGTTAAAAGATTTGGTAGAATTTTAAAGGATTTTAAAGGCTCTACATATTTTTTTAAGGCTTTCAAGTAATTTTTTGATTTTAAAGATTTGTGGAATTGTATAAGATTTCTGATGATTTTAAGCGATTTAACATTTTACGGAATTTTAAGAGGTTTCAAGAAATTTTTAGAGATTTTCATGAATTTTAAGATGGGTTTCAAAAGATTAATGATATTGAAGATTTTTGTGGAATTTCGAGGTATTTCAAATGATTTCTGAGATTTTAAGGAATTTTGAATCTTGAAGTGGAATTTCCAAGAATTTAAAGAGAATTCAAAAGATTTTAATTTTAAAAGACTTTATGTGTCATTTTTATGGATTTTATGAAATTTTATGAGATTTTTAATAATTTTAAGTGACTTTAGTAGATTTTAGTAGATTTTAGTAGACTTTTTCCTATGAAATATTTGTACTATTTTTCAGTCTGACTACCTAAGTAGTTGTGTACTTGGATCTAACGAAACGAAGTCAACTGTGAAGATTCTCAAACAATTGATGTCAAATTCACTGGCGTCAAAATTCAATTTTTCGGGAGAAGGGTCAAAGGAATCCTTAGAGGCTCTTCATTTGTGGGAAGCAATCCAAGGTTAGATTTTGATATTATACAACTTCTTAACTTTCATAAACAAGCTTAATTAAGTCATAATTAAAAAACAGTAAAATTGTTGCAGGTGCTTTTCTCGTGTGCAATTCGGATTGTAATTTAAGTTTAGTGGAGGAAGCGACTAAAACATGGCTTAAAAACGCTCCCTGCCGGAAGCAAGATGATGGAAGTTTCGGTAAACGGGACAAAAATCAAATTAACTAAGATACTGCATATGTAAGAACCATTTTATATGATCGTGGAAATAAATAACGTTAATTTTCCAGTTTTTTCTCCTTTTTCATTTTTTTAAATGATATTAGTAAACGAAGGCCAATGAAATAATTCATAGTGCTTTCCATTCACGGAAACTTAAATGCGATTCTGTTTACCCAGTGGGCAAAAAGACATCGACATCCTGAAGACGTCCTAAAGACATCCTTAGGACGTCCATGCCTGTCCAATTGATGTCCAAAAGACATCTCATGCCTAAAAAGACGTCTTTTGAACGTGAGACGTTTTTAGGAAATCAATTGGACTGAAATGGACGTCCTAATGACCTCTTTAGGAAATCTTCAGGATGACAATGTGTTTTTGCCCACTGGATAGGATCACATTTGATTTCTCGTAACTACTGCACTACTTTTTATACCATCCAAATTATGTTAAATTAGACGTCGAAACAATTGATACTTCGACGTCGATACGATCATTAATTCGACGTCAATACGACGTCGAATTTGGCGACAAAATTTCGTCGAATCGACGAAAATATCGACGATTTTTCGACAGGCAAAAACGACGTTGATTCGACGTCGAATCGACTATCCATTTCTCACTGGGAACAGATTGTAGAAAGTCAAAGTTTGGTATCACAAAAACATTCTTAACATTTTCAGTTGTCATTTCAGACATTTTTCTTTTTTTACAGTATGATGTTTGGAGGTCGCTTTCAATATTTTCGATATGCCTTTCAAGAAGAACATTTTTATTTTGAGAAGTGCAAACCAAAGCTTTTTTCTGATTTTCATGCTTTTTTACATAGCTTAAAGAACTTTTAAGGAATACTTGCACTTTACTTAATTCTTTGGCACTTAGTACAATACGAATGCTCATCTAAAATGTTGTGGAGATCTGTATTGTTAATGCTGTCTGTACTGTTAATGTTGTCTGTGCTGTTAATGTCTACTGCGCTGGAAATGACCTCAGATTCAACAAAAACAGTGCATGGAACTGCATCCCACGTTAGTCTTTTAAAAGAGCGATCCCTGTATTGACTTTCATTAAAATGATCGGAACAAACGTACATATTATTAACGTTCAATTCATTATCTAAATTACAAACTTGCTTCCACTTTTCCCTTAAGTTTTTCTTTTTTGGGAATTTATGAAAACGTTTATTCGCATAAGTAGTATCATTGAACCGATGATAATATTTGCTACTGCATTTTGGAAATTTGCATGAATATTTCAATTTCCCGATTGTACTTTCCATTTTGATTTATGTGATTGACTAAGTCCAAAGTATTTTTAAAAGAAGGTAATTTCCTACGTTGATTAATCAAAATTTGATATGTAACTTATGTGACAAAGTCTAAACTATTTAAATAAAGCTAATTTTCTATGTCCATTTAACATAATGTGTATGACTACCGTAAGTCCATTATGCTACTAGAATATCTTAATACTAATTTTTGGCATAGACATTGCTATCACAATTTATCACAAGCGATACAATCACGTAGTTACCGATTAAAATTGTTATCTTCATGTGCAGCCTACATTCTGCCAACTTTTGACCAATGAAGTAGAAAATAACTTACACTTTGACCATGTCGTCTTAATTCTTTAAGAACAAGATCTGTTTTACTGGCAATTGGAGAAAAGTGGCATCTATACAGTTGTTGACCGATATACACGTGGGAAAAGCTACCCTTTTCTTTACTTTCTTTTCCTTCTTAAAGACTTTATTCGTCTCTTCCAAAAGTAACTGATCCCCGTACTCGCAAGCCTCTCTCACCGATGCACCAGCGACGAATTTTTGTAAGACTTTTGCTTGACTTACTTTAAAACTCCTAAGATATAAAAATAAAATTTTATTTTACAAAAATAAGAAATGCAGTGCACAACAAGGATTCAGCTATTAAAATAAATAGATAAGCAAAAAAGTCAAGGAATAAATAATAAAATAAATAAAGAAAAAGAAGGAATAAATCAGAAACGATTGCTAATTTTCTGATGGATAATTAATAGACTTACCTTTTTATTGAACTTGAACGTGCACATTTTTCCGACGTAAAGGACATAACCTCAGTATCAATCGTCAACTCGTTCACCTTTTTCGGCTTCAGTTCTCGCACACTAACAACTACGGAATTCCCTAGACTCACAAACTGTTTAACTTTAAACTCCCTATAAAAACCCCAGAACGGCCTGGCCCGGACGTAGAGGCTTGTTACTGGAAGTTCAGGTCGTTCAGGTGAAGCCAGCTTCACCCAGCCCTATCCGACTCCCATGTCGTAAGATCCCATGACTCCGCATGCTTTGCGCTTCGGCATCTGATTGGTTTCTATTGGCGCGCAGTTTAAAGTGCTAAAAATATTATTTTATGTGCAATACGCATGCGCAATTGATGTGACATTTGAGGAAAAGAAATTTGGTTGATATTGGGAACGCCTCCGGCTTGGATTTCGTTGATATTGGGAACGTCGAGTGTAAAGAATTTCTTGACATTTTTGGGACTCGAGAGTGTAGTTCCACAATCTCAATCCATAGTTTCACACAAAAACTGTCATTTTTTTGTTCAAAAAGAGAATTTTGCCATCGAGAAACCGATCTCCATAAAAGGATCCGTCAAACAGTGCATCCAGTGCATCTTTGCAATTTTGTCATGAAATCTTCTATCTGAAAAAGCTGAAAAATAATCTTCCACTTCATGAGTCATGAGGTGGAAAATTTGAATGACTCCATAAATTTCAGCACAAAAAAAAAGCTTTCCTGCGCTCCAACACCCTTAATTAAATGAAATGAAATAAAATAAATATTGAAAGCTTTTTTTTTTGCAAATAATAATATATTGTAAGAAACACAGATAATAGTGTATCTTTTGGTTAATTTTTTATTTACATAGAATAAAATATTCGTTGAAAAATTATATCAGAAAATATAATAACATAAAAAAAAATAAAATATAAAGAAGTAAAAAATATAAAAAATATAGATATAATAATATAATATTAATATTATATTAATATAATAATAATAATAATAATATAATAATAATAATATATAAATATAAATAATATAAATATAAAAATATATTAAAAATAAAATATAAAGAAACTGTAAAATCCCGTCAAATCACTACTAATTCTTTAAAATCACTTGAATTAAGTAAAAATAAATAAAATAAGTAAAATCCTCCAGCTTTTTTGAATTCTTTAACTTGTAATTCATTAAAATCACTTTAAATTTCTTGAAATCTTACAATATGCAATTTTAACATTTTGAACCACTTTCATAATTAGTCAAACAAAGGTTTTTGTTATTTGTAAATGATATATCTTTATTATTTTACTTTTATGGTATTTTTAAAAACTTTATTCTGGAAATTATATCAAAACCACCAGAAAAAATGTATCCGGGATTGTAAAAGAAATTTCGTAGAGACTTTTAAAGAGTTAAAAAATATTTGAAGTGATTTTAAAATATTTTAAGAGATTTTATTTGATTTTAAAGGAATTTGAAGAAATTTAAGTGTGTATGAGCCACATTCTAATCTAAAAATTCGATTTCTTCATTTTGCTCAACAAATATTAAATTTTGAATTTTTTCCCTTTGTAGAATTAATCAATTTTGAACTAGAAATATGCGTACAGAGCGAAAAAATATCTAATTCAAATATTTTTTAAGTAAAATTAAAATATTGAATTTTGAAGTTAGATTTTGAATTCTTCGTTTTATGCAAAAAGTATCGAAACTAAATATTTTTTTTCTCTGTACGCAGTCTTATATTTGAAAAAAGATTAGTGTTACAGAGCGAAAAAATATTTATCTATAATTTTCGTGGAGTAAAATGGAGATACTTAATCACAAGAGCAAATTAGTTATATCAATTATACAATCATAATAATAAATATTTTTAGCTAATGAGAGTCAATAAACCTTTACTATTTACTAAAAATATTTATTATTATGAATGTATAATTGGTATATAACTAATTTGCTCTTATGGTAAAGTATCATATTCCCTTAAGTAAAATGAAGAAATCGAGTTTTTAGATTGAAACTTGAGTCCAACCCACTTAGATTAAATAATTAATTAAGTCCGACTACTACGTATAATTTCAAGATTATTCTAGACTCATTTTATTCTTAAAAAATATATCTCACTGTTGGTGAAGAATTTATCATATTTCTCTTATTTCTCCTTTAGCACTGACTCAGCGTATAAGGATATTGAAAAATTAAAATGACTTAAGAAAAGAGGAAATACAGAACAGCTATAATTTTATTCTTTATTAATTATTTAATTCTTTTTATGATCTTTCCACAAATGCAATTAAATTTTATTTACAAAAGTTAATTAGGAAATTAAAAATGGAAATGAAAGACCTTTTTCTACTTAATGACAAATGTCAAGAATATATAATTTATTTAAACACATTTAAATAAATTAATTTAATTAATTAAACTTTTTCCTATAAAGGAAAATGAGGAATATAAAAAATTAATGAGAAATATAAAACTCAATGAAGATGGAACGCCTTCTAAATAATATATTATTAATCTTTTTTTATTATTATTATTTTTATATTAGTTATTTATTTTTTGTAGTCGCTACATTTTCTAATATTTTTAAAATGGTTTAAAATTAAACTTTCCTCAGTTGATAAATCTTTAATACTATACGTTCTAATCAATTTTACAGGTGTGTCGTATGTATGTCTGTTTATGTGTTTCTATGTATTGTGGATGGATGGATGTCACGTTTTTTTGTCGGCACTATCACTTGAAGACAGTTATAGATAATTTAATGCATTTAATTGGAAGTTATGTCTTTATTTCTAATTTTGAAAATTTCATTTTTATCTATTTTTTCAAATAACAAGTTCTAATCTAAAAATTCGATTTCTTCATTTTACTTAACAAATATTAAAATTGTAATTTTTTCCCTCTGTATAATTAATCAATTTTTAATTAAAATTATGAGGAAGCAAATGCATTTTCAACTTCATCATAATGAGAAAGCAAAGTGCTCAAAAAATGAGCACAAAAAATATAATATATTATAATATATTATAATTATAATATATTATATATTATAATATAATATACCCGAGATCGAATTGACAGCTAGTTCATTATTTGATAAGTATATATAGGTATAATATCCTATTATTGTATCAGTATATTATAATATACAGATAATAATAAAAAAAATAATAAAATAATATAAAATAAATATATAATTATATATTATTTATTTTATATTATTTTATTATTTTTTTATTATATTATTATATATCTCTATAAATTTCAAAAGAATATGCAATATAGTCATAATAAACGCTTTAGACAAAAATTGAAATGTTGCTGTTACTTTTACTTATGTATAAATTAGAGTTAAGGGGTATATGATATACAATAAAAATGTTGAAATCATTTCCTACTTATCGCGTGACCACAACTATTACCGGAAGAGCATATTTGACATGTTTATGTTCATATAAGTTGACACCCATTATTGCACTAAGCACGCAATCTTCGATTGTATCGATTTTTTTATTCAAGTGACGAAGAAATTATTTTTGAAGTGTGTTATTAAGTTCTGTTGATTATATTTATAAATTTATATTTATAATATATTAATATATAATATAATATATAATATACAATATATTAATAATAATATATAATATATTAATATAATAATATATAATATATTATTAATTATAATATATAGTATTATATATTTATAAATTTAATAACACACTTCTAAATATATATCTTCGTCACTTGATAT
>CAJFCO010018454.1:114939-160472 GCA_904066015.1 Synergus gifuensis | reverse complement strand
GGTAAGTCTTACATGGCCTTAAAGTCTACGAAATTTCCCTTACAATCCTGGATAAATTTTTTCTAGTGGTTTGACATAATTTCCAGAATAAAATTTTTTAAAATACCATAAAAGTAAAACAATAAAAATATTACTTGCAAAGAAAAACCTTTGTTTGATTAATTAAGAAAGTGGTTGAAAATGTTAAAATTGCATATTGTGTACTCCATTCTCGTTAACGAGTTTAAAATTACTAAAGTTTTCAAATGACATAAACTGGACATACTTAAAAGTAGGGCATGTGCTTGACAGAAATGTGCAACTAATTAATAGGAACTGAACATTTTCTAATGTAGTTCAATTGAACCACTCCCTGTAAACCTTAAAAAAATAATTAAAAAAAAAAAATATTTATTGAAACTTTCCTTTTTATAATCTGAAATACTTTTCAGAGAAGAATTCTAAAATAGTTTTCGAAATAAAAATTCCATTATTCATTAATTTTACTCAGAGCAAGCAGATTATTTGTTTTTTTTAAAAAAGTACTTCATCTTGATTAATTGATGCGCGGAATTTAATTAGCCAATTAGTTATGTGGTTTAAGGCTATTAAAGCTAAGTTCTAATCTAAAAATTCGATTTCTCCATTTTACTCAACGAATATTAAATTTGGAATTTTTTCCCTTTAATCAATTAATCAATTAATCAATTTTTAACTGAAATTATGCGTACAGAGCGAGAAAATATCCAATTCAAATATTTTTTGAGTAAAATGAAAATATTGAATTTTGAAGTCAGATTTTGAATTTTTCGTTTTATGCAAAAAGTATCGAAATTAAATATTTTTTCGCTCTGTACGCAGTCTTATATTTGAAAAAAGATTAGCGTTACAGAGCGAAAAAATATTTATCTATAATTTTCGTTGAGTAAAATGGAGAAAAAAAAAAGAAAAAAAATTGAATAAAGTTAATTATAATTCCAGGAAATATGTTTTTGAGGTTTGAGCTGGGAAAAGTTATTTTTAGTGAGAAAATATCAGTTGTTTTATTTAACGTGTGCAGTTTCAGCGTGACCGCTTTTTCTCATATCAGTCTATTCAAACTTTACTTCCTGTATCCGTTTCCGGTCGATGTAGAGTTTTGGAATTTCTGTCGTTTGAATATTTATGGTTCAATCGGACCATGACATTGCGAAAGAATTTACTTTCGAATACGCTTTCATTATATTCAATAGCCTTTCAGTAATCTGATAAGGAGCAGTTTTTAAGTTTCTCACTTTAAAACAATTGGAACGTTCAATTCATAATTTTTTTACAATTTTTTCTAAATTCTCCCTTACAATTAGAATTACTTAAAATTCCATAAAATATGGAATGGTTAATCACAATTTTATTTCAATTTAATCACAATTTCCCTTAATTTCTCTTAATTTCCCTTAATCACAATTTCCCTTAACGTTATTTAAAATCCTACGAAATTTCATGAAATCCCTTAAAATTCCTGACAATCTTATGAAATCTCGTCAAATTCCTATACAATATCTTAAAATTCCTATAATATCCTTCAAAATCTGGTAAAATTTCTTAAAATTACTTAAAATTACTCAAAATCTCATAAAATCTCATTATATCTCTTAAAAGTACTCAAAATTCCATGAAATTTCGTTAAATTCTTTAAAATTCTTGAAAATCCAATATAATCACACCAAATTCTGTAAAATTTTTGGAAATAAATGTTCTTCAAATTACTTAATATCTCATAAAATATCTTAAAGTTGCTTAAAATTACTTAGAATCTCCCAAAATATCATCAAATCCCATAAAATTATTAAAATCCCATGAAATTTCCATCTTAAAATGTATATCTTCCAAATTTCGTGAAATTCCTTTAATTTTCGTAAATTCATTTGATATTTCTTAAAATTACTCCAAGTCCCATGAAATACTAAATATCCCATAAAATATCGTAAAATACATTTAAATTATTTAAAATCCCATGAAATGCCATGAAATCTCTTTAAATTCCTGAAAATTCAATTAAATCTTGTGATATCCCTTGAAAGTTCTCAAAATAATTTAATATCCTCTAAAATATCTTACGAGTATTTAAAATTCAATAAAATATAGTAAAATCCCTTGAATTCCTTAAAAGTCCTTAAAATTACTAAATATCCCATAAAATATCGTGAAATCCCTTAAAATTATTTAAAAATCCCATGAAATGTCATGAAATTCCTTTAAATTTTGCAAAATCAATTGATATTTCTTAAAATTACTCAAAATTATATAAAATTTCGTTTAATTCTTTAAAATTCTTGAAAAGCCAATATAATCTCATCAAATCCTTTAAAATTTCTGGAAATAAATATTATTCAAATTACTTAATATCTCATAAAATATCTTAAAGTCGTTTAAAATTATTTAGAATCTCCAAAAATATTATCAAATCCTTTAATTTGTTAAAGTAATTTAATATTCTATGAAAAATTGTCAAATCTCTGAAAATTAGTTAAAATTCCATGCAATTCCGTAAAATCCTTTAAAATTTCATAAAAATCCTCGAAATACCGTGAAATCACTTAATATTTCTAAAATCTCAATAAATTTCGTAAAGCCCTTTTAAATTCCTTAATATGTTTCAAGATTCCGTGAAATCCCATTAAATCTCTTAAAATACCTTAAAATTCAATAAAATTTCGTAAGATATCTAAAAGTTTCTCAAATTACTTAAAATTCCACAAAATATATAGTCAAATTCCTTAAAATTACTTTATAATCCTTTAAAATCTCATAATTTTTCCCCAAAAAATGTGAGATTGGAATAATTAAGGGATTTCAAAAGTATGCAAAATAATTAAGAGATTTTAATTTTTGGAATATAAAAATTTGTAATTCCTAGTCTAATTTTAGGAATTTTTTTCTACTTTAGGAATCTCAATAAATTTGTAAAATCCTTTTAAATTCCTTAAAATAATTCAAAGTCCCATTAAATTGCTAAAAATCTAATGAAATTTCTTTAAATCCCTTGAATCTCTTAAAAGTCCTTAAAACTATTTAATATCCCTTAAAATATCTGAAAATCCAATGCAACTTCAAGAAAATCCTTGAAACATCTTTAAAGTTTCTAAAATTACTTAAAATTACACAAAATATCATTAAATCCTTTAAAATTATTTATAATTCAATGAAAACTGTTTATTAGATTTTTTAGTTTCTTTAAACTTCTTTAGATTCTATAGAACCCTAGTAACTGGTAAAATCCCTTAAAATTTCTGAAAATAAGAATAAATTCCTTAAAATTCCTTTTAATAAATTTAGTAAAATTCGTATTCTCTGTCTTAATAGTCTTTTTGAAAACGAAAATAGTCTGAAGATTATTTTTTATCACTTTTTTAAGATAGGACCCTTAAAATCACTTAAAATGCGATGAAGTCTCGTTAAAACTATTAAAATTCTTTAAAACTTCGTAAACATCTTTGAAATTCCTTAAAATTACTCGAAATAATATTGCGAATTTTAAAATAACTCTATCACTCTGAAATTATTACCTAGTTTTGTAATTATATTTTATAATTTTATAAAGTTGAGTTTAACCCATAGTAATACCTACGATTTTTACTAATAATTTTTTTTTATTCCAGGCGGCGACCACGAGACGTAAATCGAGGCTCTGGAGCCTCGATCCTGAAGATGATCGACTCGTGATCGAGGCTCTCAATCAGCAAGCAGCGAGGAGTGTAAATAAAAATCCGGGGGTGGCGGCTGGGGTATCAAAAACCCCTGTAGCGGCGTCGGTACCGGTACCGGTACCGGCGATTTGCAGAAAAAGCGACTACCGAAGAAGAAGGTGGGAGCTCACGTCGTGGAACAATCCACTAAGAAAAACGATTCCACTTCGAAGAACGGGTGGTGGCGGTGGTGGAAGAAGAAGAAAAAAAAACATTGAGGTGGTAAGGAATATCCCACGTCTAGGTGTAGCGGGCGCAGGAAATCAGATGGTGTCATGATCGGTGGAATCAGTCGTCGAAACTGGGCCCTGCGCCTTTCGCTGGTCCTGAACGTTTGTGTCTTCCTCTACGTTTGTGCCCATTTTGGATCGTCATCGGGACCCTGGATTGAAGATTCCTCAACCAATTGGGGTGCGAACCAGGTTCAAGCCGAATCGGTTTTCGGAAATGGAGTCGCCACTGACCGCAGGATCAATGGGACCAAAATCGCCTCATCTTCCTCGTCTTCCGTCGCCTCCGATTCCTCGTCGTCATCATCGTCGTCTTCGCCAATTTCTGCTAAACTCAAGGAGGCAAAAATAGTCGAAAACAAGGCGGCTAATTTAGAGGAAGTTCTGAGTTTGAAGAACCCGAAAACCTCTTCTTCTGAGAAAAAGAATGGGACTTTGAAAGAAGAGAATTATGAGAAAGTTGGGGAGAGTGTCAAGGATCCACAAAATAAAACGGTGATTTAATATTTTTAAGTATTTTAGTTGGTGGAAGTTGAAACACTTTATAGATTCTTATTTTGTGACTAATCTAGTTGTTAATATTTTCATAAAGCTTGACCGGAACTAAACCCATTCATTTGCGAAACTAATAAAAATGTCAGTATTTCCATAAAACTTGATCGAGTACTAAAAACCATTGATTTGAAAATCTAATCAAGGTGTCAACATTTCTGTGAGAAAAATTAATTGGCTGAGAACTTCATTAATTCAGTGAACTTGGGTTTGATTTTATTCCGGTTTTCCAGTTACTTGTAATCAATGATAATTAACAATAATTAAAATCCTCTTATCTATCATTTTTTAAAGAAAAATAGGTGTTATATTTTTTTTATTGAAAGGTATTTAAAAAGGTATTTAAAAAAAAATTAAATCTCTTGATATTTACTTAATGATATCTTCTGCAATCACCTAAAATACTTTAAATTATCTTGAAATCTGAACTTATTTTATATCCTTAAAATTATATAATTTTAAGGATATAAAAAAAATAAGATATAAAATTATGATCCGCGTGCTCTGCGCGTGATTAATTTCTCGTTTTTGCACATCTTTTTTACATCTAGTATTCAAAATAATTGAGAAATTTATAATTTTTGAAATATAGAAACTTGTAATTCCTTGTTTAATTTCAAGAATCTCCATAATTTTCGTAAGATTCTTTAAAATCCCTTTATTATCCTTCAAAATTCTTATTAAAATTACTTAATATTTTATATAATATCTCATAAGATACATTAAAATTATTTAAAACCCGTAAAATCCCTTGTATCCCTTAAAAGTCTTTTATATTACTTAATATTATGTACAATATCTTAAAATCCCTTTAACATCCTTTAAAAGCTAGTTAAAGTCCTTTAAATTTCGTAAAATTACTTGATTTTCTTTAAAATCCCACAACCTACCGTTATATCCCTTAAAATTACTGAAAATTACTCAAAATACTTAAAATTCCTGATAATCAACTGAAATTTCGTAAAATCCCTTGAGTCCCTTAAAAATCCTTTAAATTACTTAATATCCCATAAAATATTGTAAAATCCCTTAAAATTGTTTAAATTCCCATGGAATGTCATGAAATCCATTAAAATTCAGAATCTGGTGAAATTCCTTTGAATTTTATAAATTCACTTCATATTCCTTGATATTCCTTAAAATTCGAAAATCTTTTGTTATATCCCTTAAAATTACTTAAAATTCTATAAAATCTTAGGAAATTCCTTTAAGTTTCGTAAAATCACTTGAGATTACTTAAAATTACCCAAAAGTCCATTAAGTCTCAATAAATCTCTTAAAACTATTCAAAATTCCATAAAATCTTGTTAAATACTTAAAAAGACTTGAATGTTCAATGAATATCAACAAATCTCTTAAGATTTCTGAAAATAAAGTCCTTAAAATTTCTTATTATCATAAAATACCTCAAAAGCCCTTAAAATTACTTAGAATCCACAAAATATCATCAAATCTCACAAAGTTACTTAAAATCACATGAAACCTCACAAAATCTCCTGAAATTTCTAAAAATCCAATGAAATCTTGTAAATCCCTTGAAAGCTTTTAAGTTCATAAAATATTAAATCACCTAAAAAAAATATCCAATTAAATATCGTAAAATCTCTTAAAATTACTTAAAATTCCTGACAATCCAATGAAATCTCGTAAAATTCCTTGAAAGTCTTTAAAATAATTTAATATTCCCTAAAATATCTTAAAAGTATTTAAAATTCCATGAAATTCCGTAAAATCCCTTGATATTCTTTAAAATTCTTTAAAATTACTTAATATCCCACAGTGTTTGACAGTAACGCGTTACTTATAACGCGTTACCAAAAAAGTTACTTTTTTTTAGTAACGGTAACGGTAACGCGTTATTTTTTTTTTAAAGTAACGGTAACGGTAACGCGTTACAATTTTTTGGTAACGGTAATACTAAGTAACGCACGTTACCAAACGTTACTTTATAAAAATTTGGAATGCCCAGTATTAGATTAAATATTTAAATATCAAGAAAACCAATCAAATGGTGTGCTTTCTTTACAGTAACTTTACTGCTCTACATGATGCAATTATGTTATATATGTATCAACAAAATATTTTTTCTCCATTAAAATGCGCCATGATGATTGTGGAACAATTTTTAAATTGTAAGGTTCAATTATTCATCCGGTATAATACAGGATTACAGAGCAGTGCATCCGTTGAGCGATTATTCAGTACAGCTGGACTGATTCTTTTGGATAAAAGACATCGTATGAGTGATGATCTTTTCGAAAAATTAGTATTATTGAAGAAAAATAGAATTTTTTATGGAAAGTCTAGTGTATAGATGTATGATTTATGAAACTGTATAAACTGATGTATTAAAAATTTAATTAAAAAAAGTAACGTAAAGGTAACGCGTTACTTTTTTTCAGTAACGGTAACGGTAACGCGTTATTTTTTTTTTAAAGTAACGGTAACGGTAACGCGTTATTTTTTTTTTTAAGTAACGGTAACGGTAACGCGTTACTTTCAAACAGTAACGTGTCAAACACTGATATCCCATACAATATCTTAAAATGTCCTTAACACCCTTCAATATCTGGTGAAATTCCTTTAAATTTCGTAAAATAATTTAATACTACTTGATATTCCTTGACATTCCATAAAATTCCATCAAATTCCACAAACTATCGTTATAATCCTTAAGGGCGTTGGATCCAAGTGTTAAATTTAAAATTCCATTCTTCATTTTACTCAACGAAAATTATAGATAGATATTTTTTCGTTCTGTAGCGCTAATCTTTTTTCAAATGTAAACTGCGTATAGAGCGAAAAAATATTTAATTTCGATACTTTTTGCATAAAACGAAGAATTGAAAATCTAACTGCAAAATTAAATATTTTCAATTTACTTGAAAAATATTTGACTTAGATATTTTCTCGCTCTGTGCGCATAATTCTAGTTACAAATTAATTAATTCTACAGAGGGAAATAATTCAAATTTTAATATTTGTCAAGTAAAATGAGGAAATCGAGTTTTTAGATTGGAACTTGGCTCCAACACCCTTAAAATTACTTAAAACCCATGAAATCTTATGAAATCCTTTGAAATTAATGAAAATCCATTGAAATCTCCTAAATCCCTAAAAATAACAAAAGTCGTTAAAACAACTTAATATTCTATGAAATATCGTAAAATCTTTGAAAATTACTTAAAATTTCAGGCAATTTCGTAAAATCCTTTTAAATTTCATAAAATTCCTCGAAATACTATGAAATCAATTAATATTTTTTAAATCTCAATAAAATTCGAAAAACCCTTTTAAATTCCTTAAAATTATTCAAGGTTCCATGAAATCTCATTAAATCTATTGAAATATCTTAAAATCCAGTGAAATTTTGTAAAATTCCTAAAAAATCTCTTAAAAGTTTCTTAAATTACTTAAAATTCCACAAAATATATAGTCACACCCCTTAAAATTATTTTATAATCCCATAAAATCTTATAATTCTGATGGTAACTATTCTGTAAATATACGAACACATACATATAATAAATAATATATTAAAAATACGAGTATTAATACATTAAAAACTGATATAAAGAAACACATATTGTAAAATATTTCAAGAACTGAAAAAATCCTATTTTTATTTTTTTTACAGGTCCAGATAATTGTCCGATCTCCACTGAAGCTTCAAGATGCGATTCCCTGTCACGAAAAATCGGTGGAACCCAGAAAAGCTCAAAGGGGTGATTATTGGGTTCTCTATAATTACGTGCCAATGAGTATGCACGTGCATTGTTGGGAAAGCATCACTTATACGACGCACGCTGATTACACCTTCCTTGATAATCTGGAACCCTTGCTTGATCGATGGAGAGCACCGATATCGATCGCCCTTCACGCACCCGGTACCGACTTTCCACCGACGCTGGATGCAATTAAATACGCACGTAGTTGTGGAAGCCCTTTGATCGCCCAGTTGGTCACCTTCCACATTTATTTCAGCAGCAAACACGTACCCAAATCGGTTAGTTTAAAATTAAAAAATTTTTTTTTTTTTTAAAAGTAGCAAATTTTCACGCACGCAATTATTTTGTTTTTCTTTTTACAATTTCAAGTCATTCCAAAACCAATCAGATTTGAAACTACAATGTATGAGAGATTTTCGAGAAATTTTTAGAGAGGAACCACTTTTTTAGAGAGAGATTTCAAGAGGTTTCTAGGAATTTTAAGGGAATTTGACGATTTTTAAGTGATTTTTACGAAATTAAAAAAGATTTTTAGGATTTAAAAAGATTTCGTAAAATTTTAAGGGGTTTTAGAATATTTCGTGAATTTTTAAAGGAATTCATGAAATTTTAAGAGACTTTTAAGAATTCTAAGCGATTTTAAAAGGGATTCTAAATTTTTTGAAATTTTGAGGAATTTTAAGAAGTTTCTAAGAATTTTAAAAGATTTCAACGAATTTAAGCGATTTATAAGGTTTTCGTGAAATTTTAAGGAATTTCAAAAGGTTTGTAAGAGTTTTATGGGGTTTTAAGGAATTTTATATGTTATTCTGGAATTCCAAGGAATTTTAAGATATTTTAAAAGATTTCTAATAATTTTAAGTGATTTTAAGAGATTTTTTGAAATTTTGAAAAATGTTTCTGAAATTTTGAAATGTTTTTGAAATTTTGAAAGATGTTTTGAAATTTTGAGGAATTTTAAGAGGTTTCGAATCGAATTTAAGCGATTTCTAAGGTTTTCGTGAAATTTAAAGGGAATTTCAAAAGGTTTGTAAGAGTTTTATGGGATTTAAGAAATTTTAAGAGATTTCTAATCATTTTAAGTGATTTCAAGAGATTTTTCTGATCTTTAAAAGATTTTGTGAGAATTTTAAAGGCTTTCATGGAATTTGATAAGGTTTCTGATAGTTTTCACAAATTGTAAAGATATAAAATGGGATTTTAAGCGTTACCATAAAATTTCAAAAACTTTCTGGGAATTTAAAAGATTTTAAAGTTTGTCAGGGGATTTTGTGGAGAGATTTCAAAGGATTTTTACGATTTTTAAAACATTTAGTAGAATTTAAAAGGATTTCAAAGGCTGTACATTTTTTAAGGGCTTTCAAGAAATTTGTCTATTTTTAAAAGATGTGGAATTTTTATGGATTTGATGGATTTTTATAAGATTTATAATTATTTTAAGGGATCTTAAATGTTAAGGAATTTCAAGAAGTTTCTAGGAATTTTTAGAGATTTTCATGAATTTTAACGCGGATTTCAAAAGATTTATGTTTTTGAAAATTTTTGTGGAATTTGAAGGGATTTCGTGGAATTTGATGAAATTTCTAATACTTTTAATGGGTTTTAAAAGATATAAAAGGACTTTTAATTGTTATCATAGAATTTTCAAGGATTTCAAGAAGTTTCTGGAAATTTTAAGAGATTTTCACGAATTTTAAGCGATTTCGAAGGTTTTCGTGAAATTTTAAGAAATTTACAAAGGTTTTTGTGATTTTAAATCTTGCCGTAGAATTTCGAAATTTCGAAATGTTTCTGATAATTTTAAAGGATTTTAAGGTATTTTAAATATTATCATGGAATTTCCAGAAATTTTAAGAGAATTCAAAAGATTTTAATCATTTTTAAAAGACTTTATCGCATCTTTAAGGATTTTATTAAATTTTATGAGATTTCTAATAATTTTAAAGTATTTCAAGTGATTTTTCTAATTTTTAAGGATTTCATGGAATTTGACGAGATTTCTAATACCTTTAGTGGATTTTAAAAAATATAAAGATATTTTAAGTGTTATCGTAGAATTTTAAAGAATTTCAAGAAGTTTCTGGGAATTTTAAGAGGTTTTCACGATTTTGATCAGATTTCAATCGGATTTCAAGGGATTTTTATGACTTAAAATATTTTGTGGGATTTAAAGGATTTTAAAACTTGTCAGGAAATTCTATTGAGGGATTTCAAAATATTATAATGATTTTTAAAAGATTTTGTAGAATTTACAAGGATTTCGAAGGTATTCGTAAAATTTTAAGGAACGAGAGCAAACATTTCGTTACACCACTTTTTTAAGATAGGAAAAGAAGTCGGAAAAACAAAAATAAAGAACGGAAATAAATTCTATTCATTTCGTAGAATTTGTTATTTGAAGAAAATTCTATTAATGTATTTCTAAAAGTAACTATGAAAATCGTTTATTTTAAATCTTCCTACAATTTCATTTTTATTATCACCTTGAAAACTAGTTAGAAATTATCAGCTTAGAACTCGATTTCCTTCTAAAGACTCTCTTTAATCTTGTCATTGCCGTTAGTTGGAAATTTTATATAAAAATAGAAAAATTTAAATTCAGAAATGTTGTCAATGAAGTGATAAGTTAAAGATACTGAAATCTAATTGAACTGGTTTAAAAAAAGTATCTGGCATTTTGCAACAATTTATAATTAACTACCCAGCTATTTCTTCTCCAGTAGAGATTTTAACGACCGTAAATTGAGATTTTATGACGCCACTCATGAACAATATGAACACGGAAAAGGTAACACCGAGAATCCGTGCCAGCTTCTCCGGTCATTTTTCCCTGACCCCAATTTAACACCATTAAATTATATATCGTAATAAAAACGATTACCTAAGCGCACATAACGTATTCGCATCTGAGGTAATCGATCTGATGGTAATCTGCTTCTAATGCAATCACTAATTGAATTTTATAAATTATAAACCTTCTAACTTCAAATATTTTTTGATAAGGATTTATATTTTTTTTAAAATGAATAATTTATTAATCTAATTTCTTTACTGTATTTTTCAGATTCCATCAAGCGACAAAGTCATGGCAGAACGATACAACTGTTCTTTACCACCACCTTGGGTTAACGTGTCGATTTCAAAAATGTACAAGAACGAAAGGAAGCTTTTGTATCCAGTAAATTTGGGTCGCAATATCGCTCGGGAATCGGCGCCAACTCGTTACGTACTTGCGAGTGATATCGAACTTTACCCCAGCCCAAATCTGCCTGCCAAATTTTTGGAGATGATTCGAAGAAAGGATCAACCCGTCCTCTTTAAGCCGAATCCCAAAGTCTTTGTACTTTCTATTTTTGAGGTAGCTGAAAAAAGTCAGCCACCTCTAAACAAGACGAGACTGGTAATTAAAAACTTATTAAGTCTCCATTATGTGTTATTAATAGTTTCATTAGACTTAATTATATTTAAAGAGGTTTGAAGAAGTTTCAAAGATTCATAGAATTTTTAAGAATTTAAAGGTATTTCTAGAAATGTTCAAATATCTTTAAAATATTTTAATAAATTACACACAAGATTACACAAACAATTTCAAGAGAATTTGTAAATATTTCAAGAAAGTTTCAAAAATTTCATGGAATTTTAAAGAATTTTAACGGATTTCAAATGAAATTTGAATTTAGAAAAAAATTGAGGTTGCGATCTGTCGTTTTAATCAAAAAAACTACACTATTTTTTTTTTTTTTTTCGAAAAGCCGACAATAAGGAGAATATGGAAATTGCGAGTTTTCTGGATCATAAGTTTTTACATTTTCATCAGAGAAGATATTATTGAGAGAAGGATTAGATAGTAAAATTTTAAATTATAATTTATAATGATTTTTTCTTTTTTTTTTTAGATGCAAATGCTAAAAGCTGGAACTGCAATACCATTTCACAAAAAATTATGCGCTGGATGCCATAACGTACCAAGAAGTAAAGAATGGCAAGAAGCACCAGAGACGGAAGGTTTACACGTATTTCATATAGGAAAAAGAATAGGTGCTTTCATTCACTGGGAACCAATTTTCATCGGCACTAATGATGATCCTCTTTACGATGAAAGACTCAGCTGGGAAGGGAAAAGCGATAAAATGACACAGGTATGTATGAAACGTATTTTTCCATTATATTAATTAACATCATTGTTAGATATTTTTATTATCTGTATTTATGTATTTTTATTATTAATCGCTCTGCGCTCGATTAATTTCTCATTTTTGCACACTTTTTGCTAGTATACAAAATAATTGAGAAATTTATAATTTTTGAAATATAGAAACTTGTAATCCCTTGACTAATTTCAGAAAACTCCTTAAGTTTCGTAAGATTCTTTAAAATCCCTTTAATATCCTTCAAAATTCTTATTAAAATAACTTAATATTCTATATAAAATCTCGTAAGATACCTTAAAATTATTTAAAACCCCTGAAATGTCATGAAATCCATTAAAATTCCTGACAATCCAATAGAATTTCGTAAAACCCCTTGAAAGTCTTTAAAACATAACTTAATATCTCATAAAATATCGTAAAATATCTTACAAGTATTTAAAATTCCCTGAAATTCCGTAAAATCCATCGAATTCCTTAAAAGTCTTTTAAATTACTTAATATTATGTACAATATCTTAAAATCCCTTTAACATCCTTCAAAATCTGGTTAAAGTCTTTTAAATTTCATAAAATTACTTGATATTCTTTAAAATTCCACAACCTATCTTTATATCCCTTAAAATTACTTAAAATTACTCAACATACTATGAAATCTCATTAAAACTCTTAAAATTCCTGAAAATCAACTGAAATTTCGTAAAATCCCTTGAGTCCCTTCAAAATCCTTTAAATTACTTAATATCCCATAAAATATCGTAAAATCCCTTAAAATTATTTAAAATCACATGAAGTCTCCTGAAATTCCTAAAAATCCACTGAAATCTCGTAAATCCCTTTAAATCTGTTAAGTCCATAAAATATTAAATCATCAAAAAAAATATCCAATAAAATATCGTAAATTCCCTTAAAATTACTTAAAATTCCTGACAATCCAATAAAATCTCATAAAATCCCTTGAAAGTCCTTAAAATAATTTGATATTCCCTAAAATATCTTACAAGTATTTAAAATTAATGGAAATTCCATAAAATCCCTTGATATTCTTTAAAACTTTTTAAAATTACTTAATATCCCATACAATATCTTAAAATGCCCTTGAAAGTTCTTAAAATAATTTAATAAATTTTATCTCATTATATTAATTAGTAATCGTTTATACACAATATATTTTTATTACTTGCATTTATATATTTTTATTATTTACATTTATATATTTTTATTCTTTATATTTTCATCTGAGTTTTTCTGAGTCCTGATTTTTAAAGTAAAATTTCTCGACGTGAAAGCATCACTTTCTCGGGCAGTGATCTCTCACCCTTTCTCGTATGACTTACTCTTCAAACACACGATTCTTAAAATTCTTGAAAATTTGTATTTGGCGTACTAAGCAATATTACTTTAAGAATTTTTGGTTCAAGGTTTGAGCAAAAATTCGATTTCTTCATTTTACTTAATAAATATTATAATTTTTTTCGCTCAGTGAGACTCATACTTTAAATTGAATTATGCGTACAAAACAAGAAAAATGTCTACTTTTAACACTTTTTCTGTAAATAGAAAAAATTTAATTTTGAGGTCACATTTAGAATTCTTCGTTTTTTATAAAAAGTATTAAAATCAGACATTTTTTCAATCTATACTCATAATTCTATTTAGACAGTAAGGAGCGCTATAGAGTGAAAAAATATTTTGTTATAATATTTATTTAGTAAATTAAAGAAATCGAATTTTAAGACTAGAATTGAGATCCAAACTCTTAAATTTTCGAAAAGGAAAATTAATTGGATTTAACCTAAGTGAATATTTAAATAATATCGGTTTTACTTTTGGAACGTGTATAAAAACATTTAAATATTCAAAATAAATTAGCTTGTTATTTAAAATTACATATGAGTATATTAACCTACTTCTTAACACAGAAAGCTGAGTTTCCAAGTTTCAAAGGATTTATATTTCAAGTCTTAGGAAAATTGTGGAATGAATTGTAATTTGGTAAATTCTCAAAAAATTCCTATTCCTGACCCACTGACCAAGGTAATAATATTATTTCCTTTTATACCTAATTATTCCATCCTCTTTTCTTCAAACATTTACCGAAAAAAATATATTTCTTCTCTCTAATCAATTAAAAGAAGTTGTTTTATTTATAAAATAAATGTTATATTTAAATTTATTATAGATATATTTAATTTATTGAGTTATATTTAAAGTTCTTTTATTTTTAGGGATACGCTCTATGCGTGTTAGACTACGACTTTTTAATTTTGGACAACGCTTTTCTGGTGCATCGGCCTGGTATCAAAGTCTACAAGAAGGATGCACATCGGGACATGTTGACAGCCAAGACGAACGCGTTGATCAAAAAGATTATTGTGCCGGAACTGAAAGTTTTATATGGTACGCGAAAAGGCTGTGCTGTTTGAACATTTGACTGATCTAGCGATCGACCTCGAACCTGGATAAAGTGCCAAAGAAGAGTACTTTTCTCACGGATTTTGCAATGCCACAGATTTCTATTTTATTGCGATTGCATAATTGATAAGAATTAATTCCCACACCATTTTTTAAGCACTCACAATTTACAGAAAATGCAAGTGTGAGAGGATTTTTTAAGGGTGTTGGATCCAGGTTCTAACTTCAAAATTCGATCTCTATTTTTCTTAACAAGTATTGTAATTAGATATTTTTTCGCTCTGTAGCGCTTCTCATTGTTAAAATAGAATTGGAGGTACAGAGAGAAAAAATCTGTAATTTTAATATTTTTTGTGTAAAATGAAAAGTTTAAATTTTAAAGTTAGATTTCGAAGTTTTTGTTTTACACCAAAAGTATTTAAAATACACGTTTTTTCACTCTTTAGCCATACTTTTATTTGGAAAAAAAGTTGTCCCAAATAATGAAAAGCTATTGGGTTGAAATTTCAGACGTCTAGTCTGACGATTTTTTATTTTTATATTCATTTTGAAATAAAAATATTTTAAAAAATGTTTCCAAGTTTCCAAAACCCAAAATTTGTATTTATTTACTGGCAGAAATTCACCCAGCGTTGTCAGGGATTTTAAGAGATTTCTTAAAATTTAAAGGAATTTTAAAGAGACTAAAGGATTGCAAAATATTTTAAGTAATTTTGAGGGCATTTTCAGGATTTCAAGGTTTATTTTTTAAATTGGGATTTCTAGAAATATTGAAGAATCTTATGAGATTTCGTGTCATTTTTAGGAATTCAAGAAACTTCAAGAAATTTGAAGGGACTTTAAGAGCTTTCAAGGGATTTTACGAGATTTCAAGAGATTTTAATGAACTCTTTGGAATTTTGAAATATTTCAAACGATTTTAAGAAATTTACAGAAAATTAAAAAAATTTCAAATAATTTTAAAATATTTTATGGGATTTCATTTGATTTTGTCTATATTAGAATCAATTCTTTGAAATTCCTTAAAGTCACTTAAAATCTGATTAAATCCCTTAAAATGTCTTGAAATCAGCTGAAAACTCTTGTATATCCTTAAATTATTTTGAACTTTTTTGAAAATTCTTTGAAGTTGTTTAAAATCTCTTGAAATCCCTTAAAATTCTTTGAAGTTTCTTAGAATTAAATGAAATTCCTCAAAATATCTTGGATTTTCTTTGTCATTTAAAATCTCTTAAAATCCCAGGACCCAGACAACTCCTGGTAAATTTCTGCTAGTAAATATATAAAAATAAAGAATATTTTTTGGAACTCTTTTATTTTGATAAAAATAAAAGATCTAATTAATCTCATAAATATAAAAAATTAAAAAATTAAAAAACTTCGTCAGACTAGACGTCTGAAACTTCAACCTAATTGAAAAGCTATATAATTTTAATATTTGTTATGAAAAATGTGAAGATTAAATTTTAACGTTAGAACTTAAACCCAACACTCTTACACTTAAGCGAATAACAAGTCACCTTTCGGCAAACTCTAGTCAAGTAGTCACCTTTGGTACTTCAGAGTTCGGTACAAGGGTGAATTGTGCAGGCGTTCGTTAAAAATCATTCAAATGAATTTTTTACTTGCATAATAATTTTAGAAAGCAAGTTTAGCGAAACTTGTGCTAAGGAAAGTGTACAGTATATATTTTAAAAGAAGTCTCAAGTATTTTTAAGTTTAAAAAAGTTCTTGTTACTTAAGAATAGTCCTTCGTAAAATTCGAGGTTGTCACTAAACGAATATTGTAGATATACCTAATAGTGGAGTGTTTCACGCTCTTGGATTTGTAAAATGCGTTCTCAAACTACCTTGACGCATTTTCTGAATTTTCTCTTTTAAAGAAATTTCCCGCCTTGATAGCGAGTGTAAGAAAAAAAAAGTAGTCCCATGAATTTATACGATCGGCTGTGATTTGATTGCATTAATACCTTTTCAGTGTTAAAAATAAAGAGTGGGCCAAACTTTACAATTTTGGCAATAAATCCAAATGACGAAGTGGGACGTTCAAAAAATGACTGTTTTCAAAGCTCTCTTTTTCTTTGAATTTTATAGAAAACAAACTACTCTACTTACTATTATTCAAAAATAGTTCTTGAGAGCCTAGATTAAACATTTTTTTAGAACCCTAATGATAAAGAGTTTCTTTAATCTGAATTATATATTAAAATAGCTAAATGAAAAATGTCTGCTCAAAACTGTTCTTTGCCAAGCAAATAAGCTGTCGATTTTGTAAATAGGCCAAATCTAGCAAGACTCTTGCCCGAGATAGAAATTTCTAAGCTAAGTTAGTATTAATACAATGAGGAAAGAATGGAAACGAAAATAAAAAGCAATTTCCCTTGTAAAATGCAGCGCCGTCATTTGATTCGTAGGTATTGTACGATTTTCAAAGTTTAAAACTACCGCTCTTCTCTACTGTTATTATTTCTTAATTTATAATGGGCTGTGCAATTGCTTACGAACAATGTAACGCGCGAAATTAATGCGATTCAATCCGTAAACGAATTAAAATGTATATTTGTGTGTGTAAATACATAAATTCAGTGCCTTAATGACTCATCTGCTTTTTGCAGAAACGAGCAAGTTCTCTCCGAGCATTTTAAAATGAAACATTAAAGTAGGAAGTCTCTAGAAATTTGACAAATCCTGTGATGAGATTTTTTTTATAAAGTTGCTGCCAATTTAAGAATTTGAAGCTCTTTTCAATTTGAAAGTTGACTTGGCAACTTCTTTCTGGGAGAATTGAAAGTTTTTATTTTAATCTGTTGACTCATCACTTTAGGCAAATACATAAAGAATTTCTAGTTTTTAGAGTTATTTATATTACTTAGGAAGCCATATTCTGTTTTCTTTATGTAAAGAAAGTTTTAGGATACAAACTTTTTTTGTCCTAATTTTTAAGATCTAGTATTATTTTATATCGAGTCATTTTTGCAAGGGACAATGAGAAGAATCTGTTGTTGTATAGTGTGGAGCAAAAAAATAAAAAGTCGAATCAAGTTGGAAAAATTTGTAGATATATACTTAATTTTAATTAAAAGTTGCTTTTAAGATTTTCTATTAATGTTTTATAAAGTTTTGTAAATTGAAATTCAAATCAATCTATTTAAATTTCCCGGATTTGAGTAAAATATTTTCAAGTTTACAAGTTTAAAATTTTCTTGAAAATTTGAAAAAGTACCAAAGATTGAAAGTAAAAAAAAAATCAAAATAATCTAGAAAGTAATGTTAAACTCTTTTAAAAAACAAACACCGAAAGCAACTTTTCCACTATAAAAAAATATTCCATTCAAACTTTTTTTGCTCCACTATTTTTTAGGCATTGCAGTATTAAATTCAAGTTGCAATTAGCGTAATTTCGTGGCTCGTTGGTTTCTACTGACCAATAGAAATAACTGAAATTAGCTGGCTAGAATCGATCTTATGTATATAAAATAAATAGACCACAAGCCACGAAATTCTCATCGAACCGAATACTTCCATATAAAGTAAATACATAATATTATGTGGCATAATAATTTTCTTACAATAATGCGGTACATCACGAATGCGATTATTTAAGTACCTAGAGCGTTTAATTATAAGGCGGTGGGCTATTGTGGTTTGTATGTTGAATGTACATTGTTCAAGGGTAGTTAATTTTCATAAATATAAAAAAAGACTACAAATCCTGTTTGCAAAAGTGCTCCGAGTGGTTCGAGATAAAAAATTGTCAGTCTCAATTCAAAATTGCAAGTGGTAATTACCATCAGAGCAAATTTAGTTTCATCAACTTTACGTTTGCAATAATAAATATACCTTGTTAAGGGCGTTAAATCCAAGTGTTATTTTACTCAACGAAAATTATAGATAAATACTTTTTCGCTCTGTAGCGCGAAAAAGTATTTAAAAAAAAATTTATTTATTTATACAGAGCGAATAAAAATTTAATTTCAATACATTTTGCATAAAACGAAGAATTCAAAATTGGATATTTTCAGTTTACTTAAAAAATATTTGAATTAGATATTTTCTCGCTCTGTACGCACAATTCTAGTTAAAAATTTATTAATTCTACAGAGAGAAAAAATTCCAAATTCAATATTTGTTGAGTAAAATGAAGAAATCGAATTTTTAGATTAGAACTTGGCTCCAACACCCTTAAAACTAAGCAACTACTCTTATGATAAAGTACTACATTTGAATCAGGGCTGAATATAATTCTTCTCCCACTCTAATTTATTTTTTTGAAGGCTAAACTTAAAACTAAAATACCTAATAAATTGTTTGAAACAAGAAATCTACCAAGTGCGAAATTCAAAAAAAAAAATAAATAAAAATATGTATTTAAAATGATAAGCAATCAAAACAATTTATTTGCAATCATCTGTACAGATTGCTTCTACGACATGGAAATTAAAGAGATGAAAGAGATTTAAATAAATAGTTATACTCGCATGAATTCTGACTCATTTTCTTTCCTAGCAATAGAAAGTGTAGAAAGTATTTTTAAAAGATTTCCTAGAATTTTAAGGGATTTTAGGATATTTTGTGAAATTTTAAAGGAATTTATGCAATTTTAAGAGACTTAAGAATTCTAAGCGATTTTAAAAGAGATTTTAAATTTTTGGAAATTTTGAGGAATTTTAAGAAGTTCCTAAGAATTTTAAAAGATTTCAACGAATTTAAGTGATTTCTAAGGTTTTCGTGAAATTTTAAGGAATTTCAAAAGGTTTGTAAGAGTTTTATGGGTTTTAAGGAATTTTAAATGTTAGCTTGGAATTCCAAGGAATTTTAAGATATTTTAAAAGATTTCTAAGAATTGCGAGGGATTTTATGGAATTTTATGAGATTTCTAATAATTTTAAGTGATTTCAAGAGATTTTTCTGATCTTTGAAAGAGTTTGTGAGAATTTTAAAGGATTTCATGGAATTTGATCAGATTTCTAATAGTTTTAACGAATTTTAAAGATATATTGTAAATGTTACCATAAAATTTCAAGAATTTTTTAATGTTTATCAGGGAATTTTATGGTGAGATTTCAAAGACTTTTACGATCTTTAAAAGATTTAGTAGAATTTAAAAGGATTTTAAAGGCTGTAGATTTTTTAAGGGCTTTTAAGAAATTAGTCGATTTTTAAAAGATATTGTGGAATTTTTATGAATTTGATGGATTTTTATAAGATTTCTAATAATTTTAAAAGATTTCAAGAGATTTTTCAAATTTTTAAAAAATTTTGTTTGAATTGTTAAGGATTTCATGGAATTTGGCGAGATTTCTAATGATTTATGGGATTTAAAGGAATTTAAAACTTGTCAGGGAATTTTATTGAGAAATTTCAAAAGATTTTTGTTTTTTTTTTTAATTTTGTAGAATTTACAAGGATTTTGTAAAATTTTAAAAGTATTCAAGAGATTTTTCTGATTTTGAAAATATTTTATGGGATTTAAAGGAATTTAAAACTTGTCAGGAAATTTTATTGAGGGATTTCAGAGGATTTTTACGGTTTTTTTTTTAATTTTGTAGAATTTGCAAGGATTTCGAAGGCTTTTGTAAAATTTTAAGTGTATTCAATAGATTTTTTTACTTTTTAAAATATTAAAAAATTTTTAAGGATTTCATGGAATTTGATGAAATTTCTAATGATTTTAAAAGATTTTAAATTCTAGGAAACTTCAAGAGGTTTCTAGGAATTTTTAAAAATTTTCACGAATTTTAACATGGATTTCAAGAGATTAATGATTTTGAAGGTTTTTATGAATTTTTAAGGATTTTCAAGAGGTTTCTAGGAATTTTAAGATTTTTTAACGAATTTGAAGGAATTTCGAAGGTTTGGTTGAGTGGTTCCATAGATTTCACCATTTTTTTGGTGATTTTTTCCATTTTTTGTTCCAGCGCTTCAACACCGTGTATTTACCAATTATTCCGTTTCACAAGAAATTGCAAACTTATTTAACATAAAATTCAATCACGATTTAAAACTATTATCAATCTTAAGTTAATTGCGCTTATTGATACTATAACAAGTTTTATCAGTAATCAATATTCGCTTTTGTCTATTCACATAATGTATGTCACGAGGTATAAAAATATCATCGTCGAATCAATCACAAAGGATTATGTAAATTTTATATTCTTTTACAGTTCCTTTTCTGCTCCGCAATTTACAGATTGTCTAATGTGACTTACGAAACTACTAAGTTTATTTTTATATTAAAGTCATTATTCAAAATAAAATAATCGACTAAGTGAGACTTATTGCCATAAATTCAAAACCTATTTACAAGTCTAATCAATTTATAATCTACTTTGTACATTCATATATAAAATTAAAATGTTTAAATTATCATAAATTATAAATAAAATATAAGGCAGTGGCATGACTTTCTAAAGCCTGCATTTTCGAGGCTTTTAATCATAATGTAAAAAAGGGCAATTTACCTTTGAAATGTACAATTTTATAAAAAATTATTTATACACAAAACTAAAAGTATTTTTAGATCTTCAATACTATCTAACTAACACTATCTAACATTGAAATTTCGGCTAAATCTTTAAAATAAAGTTTTGAAAAGTACGTTAAGAATTTTTCATTTTTGATAGACAAATTTAAGAATTATTTTGTTTTAAAATGCGATTTTTTGGTCACCCTACACTCTCAACAAGAAAGTGCATATTTAAAATGCTGCCTAAAATTGAATTATATCTACGATTCTTTTTTTTTTTGCAGCAATTTGTTTTAGCCATTGAGTAGCGCTACTAAAGCATCAAAAAACTTCGGTCGATGTTCAATTTTCAGTCTTATAACTGCAAAAAAAAATTGTATTTAGCGTAAGTGTTATATTTCATCTGTTTCTCCAAATTTTCTATATAAATAAGGAGGAAACTTACTTGTAGAGTCAAAATAATCTGCTTCGATGTCGGCATTCGTAGATTTTGCTGCTGCATCAAAAGCGGCACCAAATAAACTGAAATTTTTATTCCGATTAGTTTAATCAATATTTGAATTATTATAAAATATTTAAAGCTAAAAAAATTATATCCTATCTTAAAAAAGTGGTGTCATGAAATTTCTCGAAAATCGAAATACCTTAAAATTCGTTAAGATTTCTTAAAACTGCCAAAAACCTCTTGAAATCCTTTAAAAATCCACAAAAAAACAATTAAATTCATAAATATCTTGAAACCCAAGATAAAATTAGCAAAAACCTCTAAAAATTCCTAAAAACCTCTTGGAATTTCTTAACATTTAAAATCTCTTAAAATCTTTAGAAATTTTATCATATTCCATGAAATCCTTAAGAATTCTACAAAATCTTTTAAAAATTAGAGAAATCAATAAAATTACCTAACAACTTTAAAATCCTATAAACCCCATAAAATATTCTAAAACTCGTAGAACTCCCTTGAAATCTTTTTAAATTCGTGAAAACTTCTTAAAATTCTTAGAAACTGCTTGAAATTCTTTAAATTATACGATACATTTAAAGTCCCTTGATCCCTTGATGTCCTTTAAAATCTATTAAGATTATTAGAAATCTTATTAAATTCCGTGAAATCCTTAGAATTTTATAAAATCTTCTAAAACTCAGAAAATCCCTTAAAATTATTAGAAATCTCATAAAACTTCACAACATTCTTTAAAAATCCATAAAATATTTTGAAAATTATTAAAATCTCTTTACTTCATTTAAAATTCCTGAAAATTATATTACAACATTTAAAATTCCTTACAGTCCCTTAAAATTCTCTGAAACCCTTTGAAATCTCTTAAAATTCCTCGAAACTTCATGAGATTTAAAATTCCCTAAACACTCTTAAAACACACAAAAACCTTTTCAAATCACTTAAAATTTCATGAAAACCTTCGAAATTGCTTAAAATTAATTAAAATTTCTTAAAACTCCCAAAAACCTCTTGAAATACCTTAAAAATCTACAAAAACCATTAAAATTATAAATCTCCTGAAATCCAAGTTAAAATTCGAAAAAATCTCTAAAAATTCATAAAAACCTCTTGAAATTTCTTAACATTTAAAATCTCTTAAAATCTTTAGAAATCTTATCAAATTTCATGAAATCCTTAAAAATTCTACAAAATCTTTTAATAATTAGAACATTCTCATAAAATCCCTTAAAAGTTTAATAAAACCTTCGAAATCCTTTTAAATTATGAAAATTCTTTTAAAAATCATATATGTATACAAATTCTTTTGAAATCCCTCAATAAAATGATCTGACAAACTTTAAAATCCTTCAAACCTCATAAAATATTTTAAAACTCATAAAAATCTCTTGAAATCTTTTTAAATTCGTGAAAACCTCTTAATATTCCCATCAGAAAATTCTTGAAATTCTTTAAATTCTACGATAACTTTTAAAGTCACTTTACGTCTTTTAAAATCCATTAAAATTATTAGAAATCCCATTACATTCCTTGAAATCCTTAAAATTCTATAAAATCAAATAAAATACCACAAAATTTCACAAAATTCTTTAAAATTCCATAAAATATTTTAAAAATTATTAAAATCCCTTGACTTCTTTAAAATTCTCTAAAACCTATTTGGAATCTCTTAAAATTCGTTAAGATTTCTTAAAACTCCCAAAAACCTCTTGAAATCCCTTAAAAATCCACAAAAACCATTAAAATTATAAATCTCTTGAAATCCAAGTTAAAATTAGCAAAAATCTCTAAAAATTCATTAAAAAAAACTCTTGGAATTTCTTAACATTTAGAATCTCTTAAAATTCTTAGAAATCTTATCAAATGTCATGAAATCCTTAAAAATTCTACAAAATCTTTTAATAATTAGAACATTCTTATAAAATCCTTTAAAATTTTATGACAACCTCCGAAATCCTTTAAAATTCTACAAATTCTTTTAAAAATTATATATGTATAGAAATTCTTTTTAAATCCCTCAATAAAATTACCTAACAAATTTAAAATCATTTAAACCTCATAAAAAAACTCTTGAAGTCTTTTTATATTCGTGAAAACCTCTTAATATTCTCATCAGAAACTTATTAAAATTCTTAAAATTCTACGATAACATTTAAAGTCTCTTTACGTCTTTTAAAATCCATTAAAATTATTTGAAATCTCATTACATTCCTTGAAATCCTGAAAATTCTATAAAATCTTTTAAAAATCAGAAAATCCCTTAAAATTATTATAATCTCTTGACTTCTTTTAAAATTCCTTAAAGTCCCTTAAAATTCCCTGAAATCTGTTGAAATCTCTTAAAACACCCAGAAACCTTTTGAAATCACTTAAAATTTTACGAAAACCTTCGAAATCGCTTAAAATTCGTTAGAATCTCTTAAAGTTCTTAGAAGCCTCTTAATATTCCTCAAAATTTCAAAACATTTAAAATCCTTTAAAATTCCTTAACTTTAAAAATTCTCTTGAAATTTCATGAATTCCATTAAAATTCTGCGAAATATCCTGAAATGCCTTAAAATTCTACGAAAGCTTTTTAAAATCCTAGAAATCTTTAGAACTTCGTAAAAATCACTTGAAAATGGTCAAAATCCATTAAAATTCCTAGAAACCTCTTGAAATACCTCTCTAAAAAAGGTGATGTAACGAAATGTCCCTAAAATCTCGAATACATTGTTGTTTCAAACCTACTCTCTAAAAATCAGCTAGTTGTAATAAAACTTCAAAAGATTCTTTTTAGAAGAAAATCTGGACAGACTTCACAGTGGAACTTTTGAACTCAGAAAAATGATAGTTAAAAGAAATTTATTTTTTCACCTTCTGGGTGGATCTTCAATGATTGGGGGTATGCCAACGATGAGACATGTATTTTTTTCAGAGTTGTAAACAGCAGATGCGACTAGAGGCATCATATGTGTTCGTCTTTTTGAACTTCTTGAATTTCTTGAACACTCGACATAGGCCTTCAGAATAAACTGAGCGAACATCATCAGTGCGTGAGGATGAGAAAACAAATGACTATCGCGATTTCCCTCAGGGAGTACGACGCAAAGAAATGTACCAGTATCCACCACTTGCTTCAGTTCTAAAACACTTTGTACCGTTTTGTAAATATTGCAGAGCATCTCCTTTGCCTTCTTTATACCTGTTTTCAAGATATCTTTCTCCACATCTTTCTTTCTCAAGAGGCAATCGGAAGCCTCAAAGAAACAGCTTTGCGGCGAACTTGATTTCGTCTATATATATATATATATATATATATATATATATATATATAAAATAAAACACAATTAAAAAACAATCAATTTAAAAAAAGAAAATTCTATGATGAAATTAATCTAAAAAGTACCGTTGATTCAAGCAAAGCAAGCATAGCGTAGACGACATCAGAAGAACAATATTTTTTGTACGCATACTGTAGAGTGAAACTGGCACCGATTATGCTATCTATGTTGTATTTTCCAGCTAATTTTTCCATCTTCTCCTTAAATTCATGTCGAAGGTTAAGATCCATCGCTGAAAATTGTTGCTTAGACTGTGCTAAGGGCAATCCCATTTCTACTAAGAGTTCCTTGAGACGCTGTTCACCTTTGATAGACCAGAGGCGTAATGGAACAGCAGTTGGCATCGAATGTCTTAGGCTTGATTCTACTGTCCAGTGTTGATAAAGAGCTAGGTGAAGGCTATAAAGTGTCATTAAGGAAAATGATCTTTTTCTTGTAGATTTTCTACTGCAAAAATGATTGGTTTAGAAACTGCGCGAATTGTGTGAGTGTATCGAATTTGAAAACAATCTTCAGACTATTTTTGTTTTCAAAAAGATTATTAAGACAGAGAAAACGAATTTTACAAAATTTATTGAAATTTTAGAAATATTAAAGGATTTCATGGTATTTCAAAGAATTTTATGAAATTTATTCCGATTTTTAGCAATTTTAAGGGATTTTACCAGTTATTGTGGTTTTATAGAATCTAAAGAAATTTAAAGAATCTAAAAATCTAATAAAGAGTTTTCATTGGATATTTTGTGTAATTTTAAGTAATTTTAGAAACTTGAAAGTTGTTTCAAGGAGATTCTTAAAATTAGATTAGGAATTACAAATTTTTATATTTCAAAGATTAAAATCTCTGAATTATTTTTCATACTTTTGAAATCCCTTAATTTTTCCAATCCCACAATTTTTTAGGGAAAAATTATGAGATTTTAAAGGATTATAAAGTAATTTTAAGGAATTTGACTATATATTTTGTGGAATTTTAAGTAATTTGAGAAGCTTTTAGACGTTTTACGAAATTACATAGAATTTTAAGTAATTTTATGGGATTTGATGATATTTCGGGAGGTTCTAAGTAATTTTAAGAAACTTTAAGATATTTTATGAGATGTGAAGTAATTTGAAGAACATTTATTTCCAGAAATATTAAAGGATTTGGTGAGATTATATTGGATTTTAAAGAATTTTAAAGAATTTAACGAAATTTCATGACATTTCATGGGATTTTTAATAATTTTAAGGGATTTCATGATATTTTATGGGATATTTAGTAATTTTAAGAACTTTTAAGGAATTCAAGAGATTT
Source organism: Synergus gifuensis (assembly GCA_904066015.1). NCBI lineage: Eukaryota > Metazoa > Arthropoda > Insecta > Hymenoptera > Cynipidae > Synergus > Synergus gifuensis. The sequence goes on along the minus strand of CAJFCO010018454.1, from coordinate 134,147 downwards.
TACTATATTTTATTGAATTCTCAAAAATTTTTTTTAATTTAATCAGATTTCATGGGACTTTGAATAAGTTTAAGGAATATCAAGAGAATTAAAAAAATTTAAAGGAATTTCACCAAATTATATTTCAAGAATTAAAAATTCTAAATTATTTTTTCTACTAGCAAAACGTGCGTGCAAAAACGAGAAATTAATCGCGCGCAGAGCGCGCGGATCATAATTGCTAGTTTAATATAAAAAGGATACTCTTTGTCGTAAGAAACTTTAATTGCACCCTGTTGCAATTTGTCACCATTAACGCCTGTTATATGACTCAGTCTCGAAACGTGACCTTGTAGATTGATACTCTCTAAAACACTTTGCCCGTTATCAATTTTATTGAGGATTGTCTGTTCTGTAACACCGACTATAGCCCACCAAGCCATGTCTAAACTATCTCTGGACATTTTCCACGCCATCTCAAAAACCGTCACCGCGCTCTGAAAAATATAATTGTTGATATTGTTGTTTGTTGATTTTTTTTAAATTTGATTTTACATACCGATCTTGCGTAGTAGGTATACTGCAAGTAATTAAACAAAATAGTATGTCGGTTCTCTTCCCATCGTCGTCTTTCTCTTTTTTTAATAATAAGTTCCTCATTCAATCTCCGTCGTTTCGCTTGATTTGATTCGACTGCTTCATCTTCAATTTCCTCATCTTCAGAATGAATTTCCTCTTCTTCTGACTAAATAAACAGACACGAGATAAACGTAAATATATAAATTTGCTTAAATTACTAGAAGATAAGTTTAGAATTTACGATTCATTACAGATCCATCCCTGTATACGTCGTTGTATTCAGGTATCCCTTCCTCGACATCTGATTCACCAAGTATCCTAATTTGTCTCTCATCATAAATATTAGCGAGACTGTACGGTCTATGACTGTCGAGAATAAAAAATATTATGTGTTCATCCGGTTCCAACAGTTCTACAATATCTATGCATCCACCACAATTTATTAAAATGACATAGGACACCTGTAAAATAAAATAAATAACAATAACATTTTTAATTCTGGTGCTTTATTAATTTAGTATCTAATTAAGCGAGCTTTTAAGTTTGGTAAACATACTTTTTCACAGTGTTCTCTGTAGGTTTTCTCCAATTCTTCAATGCCCTGTACCGGGACCAATGTATAGACAGTATTATCATTTCTGAAGAGGGCTTTTAAAATTTGAGATGCACAAATTGCATCCACGTCGAAATTTACCAGGAGAAGACATTGCTAAAATAAAACATTAAAGGCAATATGAATTATAAAATTCTGAGTTTTCCCCTCTCGTTTCTCGCGATTTAATCTCAAAATTCTCAACTCTGACAACTTACAACCATAACAAAACTATAGAATACTTAAAGAAAAATAAAGAAAAATAAGATTTAGAAAAATTTTAATAATTTTGGAAATAAGAAATATATAGAAATATATAGCTATAAATATAAATAAATATATAGCTAGAAATATATTTCTAGCTATAGCTTTATCTACAAGAATTTGAGAAATTAAGTTTCTAAGAACAAGGGATAAAAATAACCGATACCAAAATAATATCTTTGCTGATACCAAAGATTTGCTGATATTGAAAAAGTTTCAGAAATTGAAAATTACTACTTACGTTTCTCCTATACGTTTTTACTATATCGTAAAAATCCTTCTGAAGGTCTGAAACAAACATGATACACTAATTCACGTCATATAAACTTATTTTTCTGGGACTTTAATGTCCATAAAAAGATTCCACTTTTCCACTGATTGTTGCTTGTTGGCGTTGGCGCCGAAATCATCGTTTCATCGTTTCAAGAAACTTTCGGGAAAGGAGGGAAATTCTAATTGCGCATGCGCATTAGTCAGCACAGTTACCAGTCACACTGGTTGCTATTCGCACGCAGTTTGAAATGCTAAAAAATATTATTTTTATTGTTTATTACAAATAATGGCCTTTTAACTACTAAAAATGTTTCGTTCATAAATATTTAGTTAATAAAAATTTTTATAAGTTAAAATATTACTATTTAAAATAAAAAATAAAAATAATATTTTTTAGAATTTCAAACTGCGCGCGAATAGCAACCAATCGATACACGCCCTGCGCGCGCAGCGTGTGTTGGCTTTCCGCTGGAGAAATTCTGCAATTGGCTATAACCTGGCACGCGATTCAAAATCGAATTAAATTAATTCGATTTTGAATTGCGCGCGTAAAATTTCAAGCAATGAGAGAAATTCTCCAGCGGTAAGTGAAAATAATGCGCGCGCAGAGAGCCCCGTCTTCGTATTTAACACATTCCTATCTATATTTTTCAAAAATATTTGAAAAAATCTAACAGTTTCTATAAAAATGCTTATTTTAAAACTGTTTTCAATTTTTAAAATGTAAGTTTTGCATTATTAGCTTATTATACTGTTTTTATTTCTTAAGTATACCTAATATAAATTCAAATTTCACGCCTTTTAAAAGATCAAATCTAGTGAAAACTTAGTGATTTTTAAAATTCAGAATTTAGTGATTTTTAGGGCCCGACTGGGATTTTTTACTTGGCACAGTTGGCTAGCTTGATGTCCTTGAAGATGGCGGTTTATTAGGAAGGAGCAAGGAGCAGAGGAACTTTGCTCACCGAAAAGTAAGTTTTTCACAAGCATCTTTATAATATTTCGTTTCAATGGCAGATCGCAAATTGGAAATCTTTTCCTTGAAAGGACAGCATCGAAAGTTTCTTTCATTTCGCTCGACGCCTCACGCACACGCGGAAGTAAATGAACAAATTCTCAAGTTTCTATTTAGAATTGAACAATGCTCTGAAATGCTTGGAAAGTTGACGTATAATTAAATAAAAAGTGTGTAGTTGGTATGATTTTGTGATTTTCACAAAAATTTTGAGATACTTAGAATCTGACGATATTTTTGGAGATCTTCCCTTGATTAAAAAATCTGTTCAAGACTAAAAATTATTTTGTACGTTCCGCATCACGTGGTAGACATATTTTGCGCTATTTTTCCCAAGGGAGAATGAGAAGCGAGTTTTTAAATTTATCTTTACTTCTTGAAGTTCTTAACTTTCTTAAAATAGTTTCCTTAATTCGTATTTCCTTATTATTGTATTATGTGTATTTCAAAGATGAATTTTGTTTACATTTCTAGAACTAAACAATTTGCTTATTTTGATTTGCAATCTCATTTGAAAATTAATTGTTCATTCATTTTCTCTAGCACAAGAACGAACGCGCGCGCATTTATATTATTTTTCAATATTATATAATTTATTATATTTTATTTCTCTAATCTCTTAAAATCTATGTTAAACTTAGTGAAAATCTCTAAAAATTCTAAGAAACCTTTGAAAACCTGTGAAATCGATTAAAATTCGTGAAAATCTCTTAAAATTTTCAGAAACTTCTTGAGATTCTTTTAAATTCAATGATAACAATTCAAATCCCTTTTATATCCTTTAAAGTCCTTTAAAAGTATTAGAAATATCTTCAAATTCCATGATATCCTTAAAAATTCCAGAAAAATTTTCAAACTCGTAAATATTCTGAAATCCACGTTAAAATTCAGGAAAATCTCTAAAAATTCCTAGAAACCTTTTGAAATCATTTAAAATTATTAGAAATCTCATAAAACTCTTACAAAGCTTTTAAAATCCCTTAAAATTTCACGAAATATCCTAAAATCCCATACAATTCTACAAAATCGTTTTAATAATATCCTAAAAATCTCTTAAATTTCGTAAAAATCACTTTAAAATCGTTAAAAATGCACATAAAAACCTTCAAAATCATTAATCTCTTGAAATCCATGTTAAAATTAGTGAATATCTCTAAAAATTTCCAGCAACCTCTGGAAATTTCTCAACTCTTAAAATCTCTTAAAATCATTAAAGATTTCATCAAATTCCATGAAATTCGTAAAAATATTACAAAATCTTTTATAAATTACAAATATTTTTTGAAAATCTTTAAAATTTGACGAAAACCTTCGAAATCTTTGTAAATTCTACAAAATCTTTTAAAAATCATAAAAAGTTTTTGAAATTCCTCAATAAAATTCCCTATAAAGTTTTAAATTCCTTATTTAAATCCCACAAAATACATACTTTAAAAGTCCAGGGTGGCCACATGTTAGGCAAGTCAGGGAAACGCTAGTAGTTGTCAGGGAAAATAGAAATTGACATTTATGCTAATTATGTTATTTTTTTCGTATATTGCATATATTGATTTTATAGTTTATTTAACAGATTTTAGAAATTTTTCAAGGATTATAAAGAATTTCCAGGCATTCTTTCAAATTTTTTGGATTTCTAATGATTTTAAGTGATTTTCAATAATTTTAAAAGATTCTAAAAGGTTTCTAGGAATTTAAAGGAATTACAAGAGATTTGTATAATATTAAAAAAATTTAGTGGAATTCTAAAAGACTTCACGAAATGGTAAGGAACTTTAAAGTTCCTTGTGGAAGTTTAAAGGATTTTAAAAAGCTTGTAAGAATTTTAAGAAATTTTGATTTTTTAAAAGTAATTTTAAGAGATTTTAATGTTCTTCGTGGAATTTTAAAGGATTTCATGAGATTTTTGTGATTTTTAAAAGATTTTGTGAAATTTTCCAAATTTTAAGAGATTTTTATGTATTTAAAGGATTTAACAATTTTCAATATGGAATTATAAAGGATGTTAAGAAACTTGGAAGATTTTTAAGAAATTTTAAGGGAATATAAAATATTTCTCGTTGAATTTTAAAGTTTTAAGAAATTTTTATTTTTTAACAGTAATTTTAAGGACTTTTATTGAAAATCTTTAAAATTATTTTTAAAATATTAAATATTCCTTGTGGAATTGAAACAAATTTCAAAAATTGTTTTTCATTTTTAAAGAATTTTGTGAGGTTTTTGTTTTCAAGAATTTTTATTTAAAGATTTTAATATATTTTAGGGAATTTCAAAGTTCCTTATTGAATTTTAAAGGATTTCACAAGATTTTTATGATTTGTAAGGGATTTTGTGAAACTGTAAAGGATTTCATGGAATTTTAATAGATTTTAAAGATTTTGACATTTTATACTTTTATAGGATTGTAAAAATTATAGTGATATGTTAAGGAATTTAAAGATGTTTCTAGGAATTTCAAAAGATTTCATTGAATTTTAAGGGATTTCAATAAGTTTCCAATAATTTTAAGAGATTTTGTCGCATTGTAAGAGATATTAAAGTTCCTCATGGAATTTTGAAGTATTTCAAGAGATTTTTAAAAGATTTTGTGGAATTTTGAAGGATTGTAGGAAATTTTAAGAGATTTTTAGGAATTTTAAAAGATTTTGAAGTTTTTTGAGGAATTTAAATGATTTGAAACGATTTTGAGGAATTTTAAAGCAATCAGTCGTGAAAAATTCTGAAAATTCCCAGAAACTTCTTGAAATTATTTAAAATTCTACGATAACATTTAAAATCCCATTATCTCCCATGAAATCTTTAAAAATTCCCTTAAAATTCCTAGATTTTCAATGTATTTCGAGTTTAGACTCGTGACAATCATCTTTTTAGAATAGAAAAAATCAGACTTGAAGAAACCGTAGATGCAGAAAATTTATTTTTCATTTCCCAATGATGAAAAATGGCAGTGTCAATCTAGCAGAAAGGGTGTTTTAATTTACGAAGCACCTGGTTGCCGTAAATAATCACCTTGGGAAGGTCTGAGACAAGGTCCTTGTACGTTCTAGCCGGACGACACTTTAATAGTGTACACGAGAACCAGAAACAGCTTGACTCTAGCCTTTGTCGTGGATGCTTGTTTTTCAAACAGAGACGGCCAGTTGTCAAGATGGAAACTCGTGTGACCCGCTTTTTCAGTTCAATCTGCAAGCTGGGCTGTTTTAAAAATGCCCAGAACTCAATTCAGACTAATCTGATGCTGCCATATGCTGAGGGATAAGTTAGTTTATCATTTTATTATAATACCGATCAATTCTATATTTTCCTTGATCTAAGAAGAAATTCGTCATATTAGAGACTTTATCATTCAAATACAATTATTCTGGGCAGGAAATTAGGGCCTAGGATAATTCCTGATAATTCCTTCAATTTTGTAATATTTGAAATAATGTTTTTGATCTTCCAGAATTTCTAGCAGACGGAATGGACAATAAGGTGGTTTCAGAAGTCGAAGACAATTCGATTATCGGATCTTCTGCAATTTCCGAATTTAATTACTCGGATACTACTGAGATTCTAGAGGTTTTACCTCGTCTTAGTCCACTAACTTCGTCTCTGGATCAAAACTTGACTTTGGAAGAGGACAACGTGCTTTCTGTGGAAAACAGTATGGGAATAGAAAATACCTGGTATGGTTTAAATAAAACAACTTTATTTGAATAAAAAAATTAAATTACTGAAGATTTCAGAACTTAGTTAAATTCTTGTGGTGACGTTTTCACATTATTTTTCAGGACCGAGGCTAATACTTCAGCAGACTTCCTCATTCCACTTCCGGCTCCTGGGGATTTGGAAGACTATGTAGATTTGCATCATGAACTTCCAGACTGATGTAGATTTTATTGATACCCACAATGCTATTGAGCACGGACCTTTTCTTCCTTTAACACAAGAGCTTAACAACCTCTTTTATAATACGTAGGACAACCAGGAAGGTTCAGAAAACGGTATGCTTTTCCTTTATCAATATTTTGAAATAAAAATATATTTTTTAGTCATTTTAATCAAAGTTATTAGGTTCAATTTTAAACTTTCATGTTTCTGCATCTATTAAAATTTATCCTAAAACTAGCAGACAAACACGCGCTACGCGCACGATTATTTGTTTAATTTCTTACAACTTCAAGTCATGAAAAAATCAATGAAATTTTGCTGATACAAATTTAAAGAGTAATAGGTTTGAAACAACAGTGTATCCGAGATTTTAGAGACATTTGTTACATCACTTTTTTTGGAGAGGTATATCAAGAGTTTTCTAGGAATTTTAATGGTTTTGACCATTTTCAAGTGATTTTTATGAAGTTCTAAGAATTTAAAATTTTTTTTAAAGGTATTTCAGGATATTTTGCGGAATTTTAACGGAATTCATGAAATTGCAAGAGAATTTTTAAAGATAAGGAATTTTAAGGAATTTTAAATGTTTAAAAATTTTGAGGAATATTAAGAGGTATCTAAGAACTTTAAGAGATTCCAACGAATTTTAAGCAATTTCGAAGGTTTTCGTAAAATTTTAAGAGATTTGAAAAGGTTTCTGAGTGTTTTAAGAGATTTTAAAACCTGTTTTCAGGATTTCAAGGAATGTAATGGGATTTCTAATCATTTTAATGGATTTTAAAAGACGTAAAGAGACTAAATATTATCGTAGAATTTAAAGAATTTCAAGAAGTTTTCACGAATTTAAAAAGATTTCAAGAGTTTCTTTTATGAGGTTTAAAGAATTTTAAATTTGTTAGGTAATTTTATTGAGGGATTTCAAAAGAATTTCTATACATATATAATTTTTAAAAGAATTTGTAGGATTTTAAAGGATTTCGAAGGTTGTCATAAAATTTTAAGGGATTTTATGAAATTGTTCTAATTATTAAAAGATTTTATTGAATTTTTAAGGATTTCATGAAATTTGATAAGATTTTAAAGAATTTTAAGAGATTCTAAATGTTAAGAAATTCCAAGAGTTTTTTTTTTATGACTTTCTAGAGATTTTTGCTAATTTTAACTTGGATTTCAAGAGATTTATAATTTTAATGCTTTTGTGGATTTTTAGGGAATTTCAAGAGGTTTTTGGGAGTTTTAAGAAATCTTAACGAATTTTAAGAGATTTCAAATGGGTTTTAGAGAATTTTAAAGAAGTCAAGGGATTTTAATAATTTTAAAAATATTTTATGGAAATTTATAGAATATTGTGAAATTTTATGATATTTAATATGATTTTATAGAATTTTAAGGATTTCAAGGAATGTAATGAAATTTCTAATCATTTTAATGGATGTTAAAAGTCGTGAAGAGACTTTAAATGTTATCGTAGAATTTAAAGAATTTCAAGAAGTTTCTGATGGGAATATTAAGAGGTTTTCACGAATTTAAAAAAATTTCAAGAGATTTTTATGAGTTTTAAAATATTTTATATCGTTTAAAGGATTTTAAAATTTGTCAGATAATTTTATTGAGGGATTTCAAAAGAATTTCTATACATACATGATTTTGATAAGAATTCTAAAGATTTTAAGAGATTTTAAATATTAAGAAATTGCAAGAGGTTTTTTATGAATTTTCAGATTTACAATTTTAATTTTAAGTGGATTTTTAAGGGATTTCGAGATGTTTTTGGAAGTTTTAAGAAATCTTAACGAATTTAAAGAAATTTCGAAGGTTTTCATGAGATTTTAAGTGATTTGAAAAGGTTTCTGAGTGTTTTAAGAGAATTTAAGGGATTTTAAATCTTATGAAGTTTCGAGGAATTTTAAGAGATTTCAAAGGGTTTCAGAGAATTTTAAGGGATTTTTTGAATTAAGGAATTTTAAATGTTGTAATATAATTTTCAGTAATTTTAAAAGAAGACAAGAGATTTTAATAATTTTCAAATTATTTTATGGAATTTTAAAGACTTTTGTGAAATTTTATGAGATTTCAAATAATTATAAGGGATTTTCTAATTTTTAGAAGATTTTATAAAATTTTAAGGATTTTTAAAAATTTTAAATGTACCGTATAATTTAAAGAATTTCAAGCAGTTTCTAAGAATTTTAAGAACTTTTCACGAATTATAAAAGATTTCAAGATTTATATTTAAGCAGAAAACTTATTTAAGTATATTTTATTTTCAGATTTGAGTTCTCCTGTAGGTGACTTGACAGTATAGCAAATTCGCCTCATGAATCTCCTTTAAATGTTGAAGAAGAGACACTCGACCCAGATGAGATTGTCGACACCAACTCAAGTTTCATTCATAACAAAACGCAAAAGGATGGTTTCGGCTCTATAAGCTTCAGTTCTAATTTCAATTTAAGGAAGATAATACGATGCTGAAGTACGTCAATGCTACGACTCGATCCATATATGCTTTCGAATTAACCGATCCACCTGATGCACCAATTGCACTTTCATCATGTGCGACCCTTGTAATTCGTTTTATATTTTATTCTGTTGAATCTATATTTGTTTTGGTTTTATTGTAATGCAGATCAATGTTCAATCATTTTTATTTGAACAACAGTTATCGAGAAAACTGTCAACATTTAAAGTATGACCTTATGATTTATAGTTTGAGTATTTATTTATTTGTATGTCTTTTTAACCCAATGATGACATCGGTGGTGTCAATCTAGCAGTAGGGGTGTTAAGCGAGGCACTTGGTTGCCTCGCGTCTTCACCTCGGGAAGGTCTGAGACAAGGTCCTCGAACGTTCTAGCCGGACGACACTTTTATAGTCTGCACGAGAACCAGAAATAGTTAGACTCTAGCCTTTGTCGTGGATGCTTGTTTTTTAAGCGGAGATGGCCAGTTGTCAAAATGGAAGCTCGTGTGACCCGCTTTTTCAGTTCAATCTGCAAGCCAGATCGTTTCGAACTGGAACTCAATTCAGACTAATCTGACGTAACCGTACTGAGGGTTATACAAAAATGACTTTTAAAATATTACTAATTGTTAAATTATTCTGAGCTTGAACATTGATCTTGAAGATATTAAGGATGATCTTTCGTTAAAATCGATTTATATTATAGTTTGTTTCACAAATTATGATCGTTAAGTTTAATTTATGTTATGATTGTTTTTTCTTCACTCACAATTTATTTGTTTTGTTTTATTAATTATAATTTTGAGACATCCATCGAGAGTATATTGTTTATTGATAATACTGTAACGGCTTTCAAAGACGGTTAGAAATTTGTGAAATTAGTAAAAGCATGTGATACTTTATCATAAGAGCAATTTGGTTTTGACAACTTTACGTTTGCAATAATTATTTTTCTCTAAAACTAGGCCATTTACTTCCGTCTGTACGAAACGGACATATGTTTTAGTAAAGGCCTAGTTTTAATAAAAAAATATTTATTATTGTGAGTGTAAAGTTGGTCAAACTAAATTTGTCTCATGGTAATTGTCAAATGTCCTTAAGGTTCAATGCTTTAAAATTGTGTAATCTTGAATTATTTTTTTTATCCAGGGTCATCATTGCAGGACACTATACGACATATGCAAGAAACCCTCGCTCAGATGTTTGGTGTTATTATAACGATGAGGAAACGAGTAAAAAGAAACCAAGAATGTAGAATTTCATTGCGCATCTTTTTTCTTACAGAAAAAAAGTTGTAGCCACAGGGGTGAAGCTGGCATAGGAACTTCCGGTAACAAGCCTCTACTTCCGGGCCAGGCCGTTCTGGGGGTTTTTATAGGGAGTTTAAAGTTAAACAGTTTGTGAGTCTAGGGAATTCCGTAGTTGTTAGTGTGCGAGAACTGAAGCCGAAAAAGTTGAACGAATTGACGGTTGATCGCTGAGGTTATGTCCGTTACGTCGGAAAAATGTGCACGTTCAATAAAAAGGTAATTCTATTAATTATCCATCAGAAAATTAGCAATCGTTTCTGATTTATTCCTTCTTTTTCCTTATTTATTTTATTATTTATTCCTTGACTTTTTTGCTTATCTATTTATTTTAATAGCTGAATCCTTGTTGTGTACTGCATTTCTTATTTTTGTAAAATAAAATTTTATTTTTATATCTTAGGAGTTTTAAAGTAAGTCAAGCAAAAGTCTTGCAAAAATTCGTCGCTGGTGTATCGGTGAGAGAGAGGCTTGCGAGTACGGGGATCAGTTACTTTTGGAAGAGACGAATAAAGTCTTTAAGAAGAAAAAGAAAGTAAAGAAAAGGGTAGCTTTTCCCCCGTGTATATCGGTCAACAACTGTATAGATGCCACTTTTCTCCAATTGCCAGCAAAACAGATCTTATTCTTAAAGAATTAAGATGACATTGTCAAAGTGTAAGTTATTTTCTACTTCATTGGTCAAAAGTTGGCAGAATGTAGGCTGCACATGAAGATAATAATTTTAATCGGTAACTACGTGATTGTATCGCTTGTAATAAATTGTGATAGCAATGTCTATGCCAAAAATTAGTATTAAGGTATTCTAGTAGCATAATGGACTTACGGTAGTCATATACATTATGTTAAATGGACATAGAAAATTAGCTTTATTTAAATAGTTTAGACTTTGTCACATAAGTTACATATCCAATTTTGATTAATCAACGTAGGAAATTACCTTCTTTTAAAAATACTTTGGACTTAGTCAATCACATAAATCAAAATGGAAAGTACAATCGGGAAATTGAAATATTCATGCAAATTTCCAAAATGCAGTAGCAAATATTATCATCGGTTCAATGATACTACTTATGCGAATAAACGTTTTCATAAATTCCCAAAAAATAAAAACTTAAGGGAAAAGTGGAAGCAAGTTTGTAATTTAGATAATGAATTGAACGTTAATAACATGTACGTTTGTTCCGATCATTTTAATGAAAGTCAATACAGGGATCGCTCTTTTAAAAGACTAACGTGGGATGCAGTTCCATGCACCGTTTTTGTTGAATCTGAGGTCATTTCCAGCGTAGCAGACATTAACAGCACAGACAACATTAACAGTACAGACAGCATTAACAATACAGATCTCCACAACATTTTAGATGAGCATTCGTATTGTACTAAGTGCCAAAGAATTAAGTAAAGTGCAAGTATTCCTTAAAAGTTCTTTAAGCTATGTAAACAAGCATGAAAATCAGAAAAAAGCTTTGGTTTGCACTTCTCAAAATAAAAATGTTCTTCTTGAAAGGCATATCGAAAATATTGAAAGCGACCTCCAAACATCATACTGTAAAAAAGAAAAATGTCTGAAATGACAACTGAAAATGTTAAGAATGTTTTTGTGATACCAAACTTTGACTTTCTACAATCTGTTAATTCTAGTTATGAATTAATACGCTAAGAAAGAGATTTTATAAAAGAAAGACTGTTCTTATAATTAGTTGTACAAGAGTTTAACTCTTTTACTATGTTGTAACGATTTATAAATGTTCAAAGTGTAATTAAAGTTGTTCTACAAATTGCTATTCTAATTTTGAATTAATGTGAGATTGATACTGTCTAAGAAAGAGATTTTAAAAAAGAAAGACTGTTCTTATAATTAGTTGTACAAGAGTTTAACTATTTTACTATGTTGTAACAATTTATAATTGTTCAAAGTATAATTTAAGTTGTTCTACAAATTACTATTCTAATTCCGAATTAATATGAGATTAATACTCTCTAAGAAAGAGATTTTATAAAAGAAAGACTGTTCTTATAATTAGTCCTACAAGAGTTGAACTCTTTCATTAAGTTATTACGTTTATAATTGTTCATCAAAGTTTCTAAAAATTGTTATTGCAGTTCTGATTAATACGAGATCAATATTCTGTAAGAAAGAGATTTTATAAAAAAAAAGACTTTTAAATAAAGAAAATAATTTTGTACCTTGATTCATTGAGTTTATTTTTTAAAATTGCTTTTCCAAATTACTATTTAATCTCACAGAATAACGATCTTTTTAATAATTAACAATGCCATTTACGATGTTACTGCATAATTCAATTCGAGTATGCAATAACAACGATTAATGGTATTGTTAAATAATAAAAAGATCAATAAGAAAAATATTTCGATTTTGAATATCCCGCCCGCATGCTCGCTTTTAAATTTAGTTGAGTCAGGCGTCACTTGAGCGCATCGTCGCTCCATAAACGGCCACATTGTCCAAATCTGTTTCCACTATTTAACATGGAGCTTCACCCCCGTGCAGGGATGGCTTGTGACGCGTCACTCGAGGTTTTTGACGTATAATACGTAAAAAATGTAATATACATAAAAAACATGTAAAAAATGTAAATAAAGATGGCGGACATTAGAAAAAAACTGAAAGAACAAACATAACCTCAATTGTTGAATATTGCGCGCTAATATCAACCAATCAAATGCTATGGCGCCATCTTGAAAACGTATATTACGTTTTGTAAAAAACTGAGGACGTAATATACGTACGTAAATTACGTAAAAAAACCTCATGTAATTTACCTAAGGTATATTACGTGGACAACCCTGCCCCCGTGCCTCCACCATTTTCTTTCTCCTTCATTCGCCGTACGTTTCCCACCCATTGGACGCCTCCTCTATCTGTAATATCTCTATGAGTTTTCTACATTTTATACGGTTTTCTACTGTTTTTGACGTATATTACGTCAAAAACGTATTATACGTAGAAAACCTCGAGTGACGCGTCACTGCACAACCCTGTCGACAGGTCATCTATTTTGTATCTAGGATTGTATGTACATACATTTATTAAAATCATTTACATTTATTAAAATCCATCTAGGATTGTACATTTATTAAAATATCAAATTGAAAATTTCTAAAATTAAAGAAAATATGGTAAGGTATGTTTATCTAGGGTTGCCATGTCCTTCCAAATTGTCTCACTTACTCTCAGGGTTGCACACGTAATATACCTTAGGTAAATTACATGAGGTTTTTGACGTAATTTACGTCCCTAGTTTTTTACATGTAATTTACGTTTTCAAGATGGCGACTGCGCTTACATATTTAGAAAGTAAACATAACCTAATTCTTGAATAATTGAGGTTATGTTATGCTCTTTTCCCCCACCCGCCCTTTAAATCCGCCATTTTATACATTTATTACATTTTTTACGTATAATACGTAAAATACGTATTATACATATAAAAGTCCGAGTTACGCGTAACCGTGCAACCCTGCTTACTCTCATAGAACGTGACATCACATCATTTGGAAGGACATGGCAACCCTAGTTTATCTGGTCTTAAATTTTTGTAAAAATAAAAAAAAAATTTTTCGAAAAATTTTTTTTTATAAATGTCAATATTTAGGACCAGATAAACGTACCTTAATGCTTTAGCTTCAAGTATACAAAATTTCAATTTGATATCTCAATAAATGTAGAAGTATCGTTGCAGAGAAAAAAATGTCGGTAAGGTAGGGATTGGGTGTCTTACATGGCCTTAAAGAAAAAAAGGTTTTTTGACTTGTTCTTTGCTTTACGTATAATGTTCTTCGAATTTATCATAATAAACAATTTATCATTTAAATTTCATAATTGAAATTTATCATATAAACAATTATATAAGTTGCGAATTATATGTATTAATTTTTTAAGGGCATGTGTTACTTACCATATGAGCGAATTTAGATAACCCGGGTTTTTTTCTACAATTTTTACATTTTCAAAAAAATTATAGTCAACATCCGTCAAGAACGTGAACACGGATGGATGTTGACTAAAATTTTTTTGAAAATGTAAAAATTGTAGAAAAAAACACGGGTTATTTAAACTTGCTCATATGGTAAGTAACACATGCCCTTAATAAAGTTAATTGTAATAATCAAAAAAGTACCTGGAAAAATATATTTTTTTGTCCTGGAAAACCTAGAAAAGTCCTGGAATTTTTTTTTGTAGAAACAATAGACACTCTGGGTTAATAAAAAACGTCCAATTTTCCTATAATAAAACTTTTCACCTCTATACTGTATTCTTATATCTCTATATGGATAATACATTGGATACACGATTGTATAAATTGTAAATAAATAAATTGTAGGTGTGAATAGGTGAGAGCGTAAGGCACGTTGGACCCAAGTGTTAAGCTCAAAATTCTATTCTCCATTTTACCCAATGAAAATCATAGATAAATATTTTTTCTCGCTCTGTAGTGCTAATCTTTTTTCAAATATAAGACTGCATACAGAGCGAAAAAAAATTTAATTTCGATACTTTTTGCATAAAACGAAGAATTCAAAATCTAACTTCAAAATTAAATGTTTTCATTTTATTTAAAAAAATATTTGAAATAGATATTTTCTCGCTCTGTACGCATAATTCTAGTTAAAAATTAATTAATATTAAATATTAATATAATTTATAATATAATTAATTAATATTAAATATTAAATTCCAAATTTAATATTTGTGGAGTAAAATGAAGAAATCGAATTTTTAGATTAGAACTTGGCTCCAACACCCTTAGAACTAAGCAATACAAAGTGTAGAAAGGTGATAAAAAGAACAATTAATATTTTGTGGTCGTTTGCGCCTTTATTTATCTCAACAAACCTCTAACGTGTGTTTGTTTTTATACATAGAATTTTAATATTTACTATAATCTTATAGTCACTTTATTCAAAAATACTTGTACACTCAAACTCATGATCGCTAGTTGCTACGAGCATCTTCTAGCTTTATCACTTTCACCCATATTTTTTTATACAGAAATAAATGATAATAGGACTCTGCCTTTGTCCTAAAATCTTATCAGCAATTCTTTTCCTCAAATATGTGTATACATACGTTGAGAATTGTATCGTAGGCACATTAATACAGTTTTTTTTATCGTAGACTGCTTTCCTCATAACACCTAAGTACCTCGCAATAATTTCCATTTTTTTATTACGATTAGACAGGCTATACCCATTCAGAATGTGAATTAAAATCTAGTTATATATAATGTGTATACTTAAAAAAAAATATCCAAAAAATTAAGCAGACAATGTTTTATATATAGTGGCACGATAGACAACAAATGCAGCTTGACACATCGTACATATTGCTTTACGTAAAAAAAAAGAAAACGAAAAAAGACTAAAATAGGAGTTAGAAAATAAGGAATCGGTTTTTCCAATTTGAATCCAAATTTTAAGGTCAAAATTCGATTTCTTCATTTTACTTCATTTTTACATTTACTAAACAGTGCTTAACATTTAAGTTGGAAAATTAATTAACTGATAAATTATAAAATACTTCAGAGAAAGACACACTTTTACAAATATAAAGATCTTGATTGTAAAATAAGAAAATATTCCTATAAAACATAATATGTATACTGGGGAGAAAAGAATGCTGAAAATCTGCTGCTTAATTATAATCGGCTGTAATCTGATGCGCACGTATTTTATGAAATAAAATAAATATTTTATGAAATTCCTTCCTGTTCTGTATCCGAATAAAACAGTTTTTTCCCCACTTCTTTTATTAAAAAAAAACAAAAAAAATCTCGAGTCTTGTAGCTAAAAAAAAGCTGTAATCATTAAAGTATCAAATTTTATTCTAAATATTTGAAAGTATAAAACTGCATAAAAATGTATAAATAAAAAAAGAAAAATACATAAAATACATAAAAATATTTAATACATTAATAATTAAAGCTTTTTTAGATACAAGACTCGAGATTTTTTTTTGTCTTAATAAAAGAAGTGGAAAAAACTGTTTTATCCGGATGCAGAACAGGAAGAAATTTAATAAAATAACTAAGCAGCAGATTTTCCGCATTCTTTTGTCCCCAGTATACACATTATGTTTTATGTGAATATTTTCTTGTTTTACAATCAAGATCTTTATATTTGTAAAAGTGTGTCTTCCTCCGAAGTATTTTATAATATAAATACTTAATCAAAATCAGTTAATAATTTAATAATAAAATCAGTTAATAATTTAATAATCGTGATGCTATATTTTATAGAAAAATAATCTTTTTGTAAGAGACGATTTGTGTGTCTAATTGTAAGAAAAACAAATGAGAATTATTGCGAGATAGTTAGAAGGTGTTATGAGGATAAAAACTATGTATGAGATCAGTGTTATGTACCTAAAAATTACCCCCAAGATGAATCCATTCGAATATATAAACATATATAAAGATCAGAAAAAACAAACAAAAAATCGAAAATCTAAATCTAGAGTTGTGCAAAAAATTCGAAATTCGTCCCAATTCAATTCAGTATGTAGTACTTATCTTTTTTTTTTAGTATGTCGAGTCGAATTGAGTCGAGCATTTCCAAATCGAGTTTTTTGCACACTCAAAACTAATAAAAAAAAAAAAATAAAAAAAAAGAAAAAGAGAGATAAAAAGTTGGAAAGAACTAATTTACTTCTAAAATTCGTTAGCGTATTTGATCTCAAAAGTAAATTTGTTTTGACAAAATCGATACAGAATTAAGAAAACGAAAATCGAGTGTATCGCGACGAATAAAAGTACTGAATAAAAAAAGTTAATATTGACGTGTCTAAACAACAAGGTAATATCTAGGATACAAAAAAAATCTCTCAAAATGCATCTTCTTATCAATATATCGTCTATATTGATATGTTTAAATAAGAAGATGCATTTTCTCTCTGACAAATTGATGTCGATAAAAGATCTTTTCATTTCCCGAGGCGCTTGATTCGCGATCTCGTGCTAAGCGGAGCGACGAGATTATGTGGTGATTTGACCCTATTGGTCAAGGTGGAATCATTGGCAATTCCAGAAGCGTTGATTGCGTTGCTACAACTTTCACTGATACTGTTTGCAGTACTACATCTGGTTTGTCTCGTTTTTAAAGTTGATGTTGAGGCCGAAGAACAAGAAGATTTGTTTTTTGAAGGCTGTGAGGGCGAAGGAAAGGCCAAAATGGACGTGTTTGTGGGCTTTAATTTAGCAGGTACGGTTAATCTACTTTGCTTTATAGCATATTGATGCGCGACCTGGGCCGAGACTGTGTGTCCGTCGATGTCAACGTTTCTTGAACGGAGAGTTTTTACCGGGGTGGCTGCGATCGTATCGGATCTAAGCCATCGCTGAGGAATTGCTGGTTCGCTGACGGAGTTAATAAGTCCTACGACTGTCCTGTGACGACTTGGGCAACCAACATTTCGGTTGGGCCTACCTTGATCCCAATCCCTGAGACCGAAAATTCCTCGTAGTGTTCGGGGCGAACCGTTGATTGATGGCCTTCTGATCGTTTTTACTGGAGTCACCTTCTTCTCCAAGTTTCTTCTCTGGAACGAATTGGGCGATGATAGCCTCCTCTCTTGAATTCCGGCTGGATTCGAATTTACACCTGAACCTAGAAAGTAGTGTTAAGGATTTATATTTTGATTGGATTTATCACGAAGTAGTATAAGGAGACCAATCTCCTATGGTAGCTTTTACACAAAGTGGCCTCACTTTAGGGGGTCCGAGAAGCAGATTTTCAATAATCCACCGATGCCAGCGTTTATGCGGAAAATCCGGGAATTACTATATCACGTGATTAGAACGTCATCAAAACATTTCCCGCTTTGAAAACATAACCTAAAATTGATTATGGATGCACCACTTCGTGGTGTTCGTGATCATATCATATCAGGGGGGTGATGCCACAGGCCTGCCCAATGTAAAAAAAAGTGTCCTGAGAGTTGAAAACGGCCGCGGGTGGCGCTAGTAGTAGTGACTTTGCTCTACAAAACCATGCAATCCTGTAGGAAAAATATATAAAAATTACGAAATAAACATGAAAAACCACCTCAAATAATTGTTCATACATAGAGTAGAGTTATTTAGTAAAGAAGAATTATTTACTTACTTATTATTTTGTTTAACATAGAAAAAAGCGGTGCAATTGACATAATACAGACAAACAAACATTGCATGGATATATTCGGGACCTTATTATAAAATAATGAAAAAATAAATAACGAATACACAAATTAACGGAAAAAAATTGCTGAAAATATAAATTACCGAATTATAAAATTATCAAATTATAAAATTCACCAAAATGTAAAATAAACGAATTATTATATTTCCTCAAATATTTCAATTCCCCAAATTTCAAAGAGCCAAACATATATGTTTGGCTCTTTGAAATTTGGAACTATAGTTAATTAATTATTAATTTATTATCTACTCATAAAATTATAAATAAAACGAACATTTTAACTAATAATTATTTAATACATTATTAATTATTTACGGTAAATTTAAATTTCAGGAATTCAGGGAAATTTGACAATTCATTTTTATTTTATTTCTGTAAAAAAGGAAATTAGTAAAACAAAATAAAAAAATTAGTTTTAATTTCGGTTTTTTGTAAATTTTTGGTTTCGTTATTAATATTTTCATTCTTTTGTATTAGTCTCTCATATTCAAAGATTTAAAAATACAGTCATGACAAAAATGAAGTTATTATGTAACTTCTATACTATATGTATAATAAATTTTTGAATATCAGAGACTAATACAATAGAATTAAAATATTAACAACGAAACTAAAAATTTACAATTTATTTTGTTTTACTAATTTTCTTTATTATAGAAATAAAAT
>CAJFCO010018454.1:52281-70609 GCA_904066015.1 Synergus gifuensis | reverse complement strand
GATTAATGTTTGTGTTGACCTCGCTAGTCAGTATTAATTAATCAGTATAAGATTTTCTTGAAATGCTGTGTAAATACAAAAATAACAAGTGTCTTATCGGTCTTATCATGCTATATGTTTTATTCGTTTTATCAGACCACCAAAAATAGATTCACGAAAAAAATCAATTCTAGAATCTCTGAAATAACGGATCTCCTTATTTTGAATACTTTCTTATATATTCTCGTAAATTTTAGGTTAAAATCTACCTTCGACCTTTTTCATTTTGTATATTATAACAAAAGCGTGGAATATAAATGAACATGGCTTTCGCAATGAGCAGAGCAAGTGGAATTTTTCTGCGTTTTAGTGCCGAATTCAAGAATTCATATAAACAATTAAAATTTACGAGGGTAAGTCTTTCATTTTTCGCTAACAAGAACTTAACCTATAAGCGGTTTCACATCAGGATATTTCCGTGAATTTTGCAATTTTATGCTTTCAATAAAGATTGTCATCATGCTAGATATTTATGCTAACTATTTCCACTATTTGTAAATCATAAATTTATTATTAATTATTGATAAGTCTGATATCTTGATGAAGGTCAAATATCAGGATATTTTCAGATTTTAGAGTAAAAAATTGAGGATTTTTTTATTCTTTTGAATGTGCAATGCAATCTTTCCATCTGTCGAAAATTCCATCTTCGAATTTGAAGGATTTTATAAAGAATTTCTAGGCATTTTTTGAGATTCTTTGGGTTTCTAATGATTTTAAGAGATTGTCAATAATTTTAAAAGATTTTAAGAGGTTTCTAGGTTTTTAAAGGGATTATAAGAGATTTGCATGATATTTAAAAGATTTAGTGGAATTTTAAAGGACTTCATGAAATTTTAAGAGATTTTTAAGAAGGTTTAGAGAATTCAAAGAATTTTAAGGAATTTTAAAGTTCCTTGAGAAATTTTAAAGGATTTCACGAGACTTTTATGATTTTATAAAGATTTTGTGGAATTTTAGGAAATTTTGAAAAGTTGTAAAAAATTATGAATGTTTTTTTTTACGTATTTTAAGGGATTTAAAAGTTTTTCCTTGAATTATAAAGGAATTTAAGAAACTTGTAAGAATTTTAAGAGATTTTAAGGAATTATAAATATTCTCGTGGAATTTAAAAGGATTTTAAAAAGCTTGTAAGAATTTTAAGAAATTTTAATTATTTTAAAGTGATTTTAAAGAATTTAAATTTTCCTCTTGGAATTTTAAAGGATTTCACAACATTTTTATGATTTATAAAAGATTTTGTAGAACTTTAAGAAATTTTAAGAGGCTTTTAAGAATTTTAAGAAATCTTTACGTATTTTAAGGGATTTTAAAGTCTTTCTTAGAATTTTAAATGATTTTAAGTAACTTTTGAAAATTGTAGGTAATTTTGACATTTTAAAAATGATTTTATGGAATTTCAATACGCCTCATAGAATTTTAAAAAATTTCAAGTCATTTTTGATTTTTAAAAGACTGAGAATTTTTTTTCAAGATTTTTTTTTTTTAGAGATTTTAATGATGCACTTTAGGGAATTTTAAAGAATTTCAGGAAATTTTTATGATTTGTAAACAATTTTGTAAAATAATTGTAAAGAATTTCATGGAATTTTAAATATTGTAGTGAAATTTTAAGATATTTAAAGATGTTTTTAGGAATTTCAAAAGATTTTGAAGTTTTTCTTAGAATTTAAAGTATTTCAAAGGATTTTGAGGAATTTTAAAAAGATTAATGAAATTTGAAGGCATTTCATGAGATTTTTATGATTTTTAAAAGATGTTTCGAGGTTTCTAGGAATTTAAAGGGATTATGAGAGATTTGTATGATATTTAAAAGATTTAGTGGAATTTTAAAGGATTTCATGAAATTTTAAGAGATTTTTAAGAACGTTCAGGGAATTCAAAGAATTTAAGGAATTTTCAAGGATTTTAAAGAATTTTAATAGATTCTAAAAAGCTTGCAAGAATTTTAGATTTTTTAAAGTAATTTTAACGGATTTTAATTTAATTTTAAAGGATTTAAAGGTTTTTCATAGAATTATAGAGGATTTTGAGAAAGTTGGAAATATTAAGAAATTTTAAGTAATTTTGATTTTCTTATAGTGATTTTGAGAGTTTTGATTGAAATTTTAAAGAATCTCACAAGATTTTTATGATTTATAAATATTTTGTATAATTTTATGGAATTTCAACAGGTTTTCAAGAATTTTAAGAGATCTTTACGTATATTAAGAGATTTAAAAGTTTTTCGTGGAATTGTAAAGAATTTTTAAAAAGCTTGTGAAAATGTAAAGAAATTTCGGCATTTTTAAAATTATTTTAAGGAATTTAAATATTCCTCGTGAAATTCAAAGAAATTCAAAAATTATTTTTGATTTTTAAAGGATCTTGTGAGGTTTTTGTTTCTGAGAATTTTTATTTAGAGGTTTTAATGTATTTTGGGGAATTTCAAAGTTCCTTATTGAATTTTAAAGGATTTCACGAGATTTTTATGATTTGTAAATGATTTTGTGACATTGTGAAAGATTTCATGGAATTTTGATTTTAAAGAATTTATGACATTTTATAGGATTTTCAATATTATAGTGAAATTTTAAAGAATTTAAAAATGTTTCTAGAAAATTTAAAAGATTTCAGCGAATTTTAAGGGATTTCAATAAGTTTCCAATAATTTTAAGAGACTTTAACTCATTTTAAGAGATATTAAAGTTCCTCGTGGAATTTTAAAGGATTGTAGGAAATTTTAAGAGATTTTTTGAAATTTTAAAAGATTTTGAAGTTTTTCGAGGAATTTAAAGGATTTGAAATCATTTTGAGGAATTTCAAAACAATTAATGAAAATTTAAAGTTTTTCATTAAATATTAACAAATTTGAACGGATTTCGTCGAATTTTAAGATGTTTCTAGATATTTCAAGAAATTTTAATGAATTTTAAGAGATTTCCAAGGTTGGCGTAAATTTGAGAGATTTTTACGGATTTTAAGTGTTTTGAAGTGATTTTAAATTTTAAAAGATTTAAAATAATATTTAGGAATTTTTGACCTTTTATCACACATTAATTATATATTTCAAATGTTTGTAATTTTATCAAATAAACTGAGAAATTATTAAAAATCTTGTGTTTTTATAGATTTCTGCAGTCAGTTTTTCAGTGAAAACTGAAGTACCGCCGGTTGAGGAGATAGAAAAATTGGCCCCTCCAGTTGGAGATGGAAAAATATTTAAATCAGCCGAAGATGTCGTCTCAGATTTACCAAATGGAGCAAAAGTTTTAGTAGGTGGTTTCGGTCTCTGTGGAATACCTGAAAATCTTATAGATGCGGTACTTAAAAGAGGATCTAAAGATTTAATTGTGGTTTCTAATAATGCCGGAGTTGATGATTTTGGTTTAGGAAAACTTTTAAAGGAACGAAGAGTAAAGAGAATGATTTCCTCCTACGTTGGAGAAAATGCCGAATTTGAAAAACAGTATCTTAAAGGACAACTCGAAGTGGAATTAACGCCTCAAGTAAATAAAATTTACAATAATTTTTTTTAAAATAAAATTCTGTTTAGTAGAATAAGATAACAACATTCTATCTCTTCATTTTACTCAACAAATATTATAATTAGATATATTTTCAATCTGTAGACATACTTTTTTTCAAAATAAAAGTGTGGCTATACTGCGAAAAAATATTTAATTTTAATTCTTTTTATATAAAAAACAAATGGCTCGAAATGTATTCTTTATTGGAATATTTTTTAGGGTACTTTAGCAGAACGTCTAAGAGCAGGAGGAGCTGGTATCCCCGCTTTTTACACTCCCACAGGTTTCGGAACTATAATTCAAGAGGGAAATGTAGTTGTAAAATATAATGAAACAGGCGCGGCAGAAATTTCTGGCGATGCTAGAGATACTCAGCAATTCGATGGACGAAATTACGTTCTCGAAAGAGCAATAACAGGAGATTTTGCCTTGGTGAAGGCTTGGAAAGCTGACAAAGCAGGGAATCTGATGTTTAAAAAATCAGCCAGGAACTTTAATCCAATTATGTGTAAAGCCGCTAAAATTTCGATAGCAGAAGTTGAAGAAATTGTTGAAACAGGAGAATTGGATCCTGATAATATTCACTTGCCTGGAATTTATGTTGATAGAGTTATAAAAGGTGTCTCTTATGAAAAACGTATTGAGGTAAGTGATTATGGAATTCTAAAATGATTTTAGAAATTAAATTAATGTATCGTATCTCTAAGAAAGGAAGTCTGTATAATTTAGTTCTATTATAATGGTTTTATATTGTTTATATCAGAAAAGGTCAACTAAACAATCCGCAAAACCTAAAAAGCCAACGCCTGCTAGTAAAGCTAGGGATAGAATTATAAGAAGGGCGGCTTTGGAATTTAAAAATGGAATGTACGGTAAGTTAGTCTGGATTATTTTGTAAAGCTAGCAAGAATTATAAAGCAGATATTGAAAGTTATTTTTTCTCTTTTTAGCAAACTTGGGTATTGGTATACCGATGCTAGCGAGTAATTATCTTCCCAAAGGAGTCAAGGTGACTTTGCAGTCTGAAAATGGAATTTTGGGTCTGGGTCCATTCCCCGAAGAATCCGAAGTTGACCCAGACTTGATAAACGCCGGTAAAGAAACCGTCACAGTTCTTCCAGGAGCTTCATATTTCAGTAGTGATGAGAGTTTTGCTATGATTAGAGGGTAATTTACATTTTATTTCATTTCGCACATTACAGGGTGTCTACTCAACTAGAAAACCTGGAATTATCAGGGATTTTTTTAGGATTTGAGTAGAAACCCTGCTTTAGTTACGATCAAATGTTAAGAAATCTTTCAAATTTCTTAGGGGTCACATCGATTTGACAATCCTCGGAGCAATGCAGGTATCCCAGAAGGGAGATTTGGCAAATTGGATGATACCAGGAACGATGGTAAAAGGCATGGGAGGTGCGATGGATCTAGTTTCCGCGGAAACAACAAAAGTCGTCGTCACAATGGAACACAAAGCTCGCGATGGCAGTCCAAAAATTTTGTCCAATTGCAACCTTCCAGTTACTGGTAACTTGATAAATTAAAATTAACTAAAAGCTATAAACCTTTTCCGAAATTCTTCAAATTCAACTGTTTTCAGGACAAGAATGCGTGGACTTGATAATCACTGACTTGGCAGTTTTCGAAGTAATAAAAGGGGAAGGCCTGAAGCTTATAGAAATAGCTCCAAACGTAGACATAAGTGAAATCGTCAGCTCAACTGGCTGTGAATTTTCTGTCGCTGACGATCTAAAAGAAATGGGACAAGTCTCTCTCGACGACAAATCTTGAATTTTATCAGGTGAGCACTGAAGTTAAACGTCAAGAAATAATTGTAAAAATGAAGAATCGATTTGAATGAGTGGGACTCTAATCTGGGACTGGGTTTTGCATTTATAATATCTACAGTTCGTTTTACAGTGTTTCAAAAAACAAGATTTTGATGTACTATTTCCTACTGCTAATATTGTCCATATGTATATTTTAATTCTACAGTCTTATAAACAGTCCTATAAGCATAGAAAATATGTAAAAACTATTGTACAATAAATTTACGAGCTTAAGCTATTTTTACAACTTTGCGTATGTACATATTATAAATTTGTCCAATTGTTAATATTGTACTAGTCTAAATCTAAACTTATTTATTATAATTTTATTCTTTAATCTATTCTCTGAACTTTGATTTGACTCGAGCCGGAAGAGGCAAAAGATACAAAACACTATTAAGAATAACAAGTCCGAGAGAAAATGCCAAGGAGACTAAAAGATTTAAATTGATATTCAAGACCTTTGACAAATTTTCTCCTTCTCTTGTGAAGCGTTCTATCAAGTAAGTTCTTCCATCTGGATACCGACATAATTCTTTGATTCCAGGACAAATTGTATTTTCGTCGTATGCTAAATTTTGAGTTGCAGGTCTCTCCATCGCCAATTGATTCAAAGCCAAGGATGCATAACGGGTCGGAAGTCCTGTTGAAACAGCTGCGAGCCAGTCTGGTAAATTTCTGAGACTTCGCATCGCTCCGGAAGCGATTAAAAGAGAACTGAGTGTTATGTAGAGAACTGTTATTGCTCCTGTCATGGGACGTTCAATCACCATCAGAAAAGCTATTGTTACTTGCTCTGCAGCCACGTAACTCGCCCAAAGAGTCCCTGAAGTATAAGCCCAGGATGAAAGATCCAGATCCAAAATTGGTACGAGAATTCCAATTGTAATTAGGGTCGAGATCAAGCTTAGAGGCAAACTTAGAAGAGAGTAGGCTGTAAAAAACATTGCACCTCCGTAGAGACCTTCTCGCTTTTCTTGGTAGTACCTCGCTCGGAAACTTGGAACTGAAATTGAATTAAAAAATAACAGTTGACCATTGACCAATTTTAATTAAGGGTTTTGGATCTCAGCTCTAACTTTAAAGTTCGATTTCTTCATTTTACTTAATAATTATTGTAATTATATATTTTTTCGCAGTTCAGCGTTACTTATTGTTTAAATAGAATTATAAATATAGAGTGAAAAAATGTCTAATTTTAATACTTTTTGCAAAAAATGAAAAATACTAAATATGACTTCAAAATGTAATTTTTTCTTTTTACAAAAAAGTATTAAAACTAGGCATTTTTTCGTTCTGAGCGCATAATTCTATTTAAAAACTGAGCACCGCTACAGAGCGAAAAAATTATAATTTTGAAGAAATCAAATTTTGAGATTAGATCTTGAACCCAAAACTCTTCGTCTTCAAGAATGAACAATTTCTTACATAGAAGAGCAGTGGTGGCAATTCCTGCTAGATAAAAGAGAGTGAGGACATTGAATACTAAACCGCCGATCTGGAGGAATATTCTCGATTGATAGAGACTTGAATTGGAATAAAGAATGCTAAGCAAGGCAATTGAGAACGGCAAAATGAGAATTCTCGCTGCAAAGTGTCCCAAGCCAGATTTGTTAAAGGCAAAGGTAGTTGCCATTCCTCTCCTGAAAACATATATTTTAATTAGTATTTTTTATTTTTTTGGAAAGTAATCTTGATACTTACAGATATAATGCGATCAGAGTTGAGAAACATCCTGGCTTGATTCCTTGACCTAAACCTTTATGGACCATTCCTAAAGAAGACTCTTTAGCACTCATCGGTCCTTGAGGAGCATCCTTCATATAAAGAACTCCTTCAATCTTAAACTTTTCAACCAGGACGGAGATCTGCTGATTCGATTCCAAAAACCTGTCTCTTGAACGACGATCCACAGTTGAAAGACACACTGTAAATCCAGTTCCTCATTTTACTTATCAAATATTACAGTTAAATCTTTCTTCGCTCTATAGAAAAACTTTTAGTACTAAAAAGAAAAGCGCTACAGAGTGAAAAAATACCTAATTATAATATTTATTGAGTAAAACGAGGAAATCGACTTTAATTATATTTTCTAAAGCTTTAATTTATTTTTTGAATTTTTTTCTATGATTTCTTCTACTTACAATAATACATCAGAGGGTTTTCCAGTTCCGGACAAGGGAATCCGATATAAGTAAAATAATCAAGCATACTTCTAGTTGGTCCAGAATAAACTACAGCACCCAAACAAAGAAGAGCGACTCGACTGACGAAAGGTAAAACATCAGATCTAGGTGTCTCCATAGTTAAAACAACAATCGATCCTCTCCTGGTTACGTAGGACCACAGCATCGAAACTATTAGATAGGTGTTTAAGGGATCAGTATCCCAAGTTGGTTCATCTAGTAAAAGTATAGTGGGGTCCTTGGCAAGTTGGACTCCCAACATAAGTCTTCGATACTCTGGTCTCGTGAGGTCACTTACTGGTCTGTTTGCAACTTGAGACAAGGCTAAGTCTGCAAGAGTTTGTCTTACTCTGGCACCTCGGTTGCTTAAATTTGCAAGCCAAGTCGCGTAGGTCAACGTTTGACGAACTGTGAGGCTTGGGAGAAGATGACATCGATGGGAAACGTATCCTCCATGTCTTCTAAACAACTCCGGAGTCAAGAGACTGCCGTTCAAGGTCACTCTGCCTCTTGTCTTCCCACCTGCTCTTCCAGCTGAAGAAGGTAAACTATTTTTGAAAACTGAGAAGTTCTGCAGAGGGTGATTATTTATTTTTATATTATAACTGATTGTATTACCAATGACATCTAAAAGAGCTCTTTTTCCAGATCCCTTGGAACCTAAAATTGCGAGGACTTCTCCTCCATGAACTCTAGCTGATACATCCCTCAAAATTGCTGTAGGTTCAGATTTTCCAAAGCAACTGCCTTCGACAAGCATAGAAGTCGAGTGGAAAATATTGGATATGTCGAGGACACAGTCTGAGGGATGCATCTTATAGCTCCGTCTTCTTATTTGCCTTCCACAAGAACAGTTCATTCAGGTAAATCTCCTTTGACACAAATCCTATTTTTAATTAAAAATTTTTTATCGTTTTTTATTATTTTTCAGCTTATTGGATCTTGTTATAATATTTTATTTCATATTTTATTTTCGGAGACCAAAAACAAATCAACATTTTATTATTCCTTTTCCACAGAACCTGTTGACTTGATCTTTTAGTTTTTTTTTTTTGAACTCTGCTAACATTTTTTTAGGGATGTTCAGAAACTGTCTGAGTTGGCAATTTTCTCATCAGTCATACTTAATCTATTTTCAATGATCAATTATTAGAAAATGTGAGGCCAATATGAGAAAAGAAAATATGTAATTAGATGAAGCCTTTTTTTATATATAGCAGAAGTTTAGCCGGAATTGAACGAGATTTTAAAACAAAAAATTCTCCATTTTACTCAAAATTATAGATATTTTTTTTTCGCTCTGTAGCACTAATCTTTTTTCAAATATAAGACTGCGTACAGAGCGAAAAAATATTTAATTTCGATACTTTTTACATAAAACGAAGAATGCAAAATCTAACTTCAAAATTCAATATTTTCATTTTACTTCAAAAATATTTGAATTAGATATTTTCTCGCTCTTTACGCATAATTATAATTCAAAAATGATTTATTCTACAGAGGGAAAAAATTCCAAATTTAATATTTTTTGAGTAAAATGAAGAAATCGAATTTTCAGATTAGAACTTGGTTCCAACACCCTTAAGAAAAATTAAAATATTTTTTTAAATAAAAAAAACCTTCAACAAATTTTTCATAGAATATTTTTGACGTGAAATTTTCCAATCTTTTTAAATCCTCAGTCAAAAACAGGGGTTGTCATTTAAAAAATCGTCATGACCTCCAAATGACCTTAAAAATTGGCGTAAAGGTCAAAATTAATGGTACCTTTAAGTGACGAATTTTTTTAATTTAATTTTTTTCATATTTACTGGATTAAGAATGTCAAAAAAAGTTCCTAAAATTATTTTATTTTATTTTTATTTACTAGCAGAAATTTACCTGGGATTTTAAGAGATTTCAAGGGGTTTTAAAAGTTTTTTAAAGATTTTAAGGGATTTTGTATAGAAACTTTAAAGGATTTCAGGAAAATTCATGGGATTTTAAAGAGTTCGAAGGAATTTTAGGAACTTTAAGGGATAAAAAGACTTTAAGGGATTTAAAAAATTGTTAAAGGATTCTGAGATTTTATTTCATTTTAGTGACTTTTGTGGATTTTTAAAATAGTTCAAAAGAATTAACAAAAGAGTTTTTGAGATATTTTTATCAATTTCACTATATTTCAAGACACATTTTTAAGAACCTTACTTTCATGAGATTCTAAGTAATTTTTAAGGGATTTCAAGACATTTCAAGTGTTTATAGGGAATTTTAATCAATTTCAAAGGAATTCAAAAAATTTCAAAAAATATTCAACAGATTTCAAGACATTTAAAATTATTTTTTTTTTTCAAGTAATTTTAATGAATTCCAAGGGATATCGAAATATTTTAAACGATTTCAAGTTGTTCTAAATGATTCTAAGAATTTAGTAAGGATTCTAGAGAATTTATAATTTTTTTTTAAGGATTTAAGAAGAATTAAAAAATTTTCAAGGACTTTACTAAAGTTTCTAGTTATTTAAAATGTTTTTAAAAAGGTTCTAAAAATGAGATTAAAAATTTAAGAGAAAATTTAATACAAAAAGTTCAAAAACTTTAAAAATTTAAAAATTAATTTAAATATCTTTTAAAATTTCAGGATATCTTTTAAAAATCCTAAAAATCTCTTGAAATAATTTAAAATAGAATTCTTTAAAATACCTTATAATTTCAGGACATCTTTTAACAATTTTAAATCTCTTGTCAGGGAAAATAGAAATTGACATGTATGTTAACTATGTTATTTTTGTCGTATTATAAATTACATATATAACTTTTATAATTTATTTAACAAATTTTAGAAACTATCTAAAGATTTCGACGGATTATAAATAATTTCAAAGTATTCTCTGAGATTAGGTTTCTAATGATTTCAAGACATTTTCAATAATTTTAAAGGATTTTAAGAGATTTTCAGGAATTTTAAGTGATTACAAGAGATTTGTATAATATTTAAAAGATTTAGATGAATTTTAAAAGGACTTCATGAAATTTTAAGAGATTTTTATGGAAGTATAGGGAATTCAAAGAATTTTAAGGAATTTTAGGGAATTTTGAAAAGTTTTCAAATATTATAAAGGTTTTTTCGCATTTTGAGAGGGATTAAAAATTTTTTCGTGGAATTATAAAGGAATTTAAGAAACTTGTAAGAATTTTAAAAGATTTTAATGAATTATAAATATTCTCGTGGAATTTAAAAGGATTTTAAAAGGCATGTAAGAATTTTAAGAAATTTTAATTATTTTAAAGTGATTTTAAAGAATTTAAATTTTCCTCATGGAATTTTAAAGGATTTAACAAAATTTTTATGATTTATAAAAGATTTTGTTGAAGTTTAAAGAATTTCAAGAGGCTTTCAAAAATTTTAAGAAATATTTACGTATTTTTAGGGATTTTAAATTTTTTGTGGAATTCTAAAGGATTTTAAGAAGCTTGTAAAAATTGTAAGTAATTTTGACATTTTAAAAATGATTTTAAGGAATTTTAATAGTCCTCATAGAATTTTAGAAAATTTCAAATCATTTTTGATTTCTAAAAGATTTTGTGAGATTTTTTATTTCAAGAGTTTTTTTTATAGATTTTAATGCACTTTAGGGAATTTTAAAGAGAATTTCACGCGATTTTTATGATTAGTAAACGATTTTGTAAAATAATTGTAAAGGATTTCATGGAATTTTAAATAACGTAGTGGAATCTTAAGATATTTAAAGATGTTTTTAGGAATTTCAAAATATTTTAGCGAATTTTATGGGATTTCAATAGGTTTCCAGTAATTTAAAGAAATTTGTATGCATTTTAAGAGATTTTTAGGAATTTTATTATAAAAGATTTTGAAGTTTTTTTTGGAATTTAAAGTATTTCAAAGGATTTTGAGGAATTATAAAAAGATTCGTGAAAATTGAGGTGATCTTATGAAATATTAACTTTGAAGGAATTTCGTGGAATTTTAAGATGTTTCTAGGAATTTCAAGAAATTTCAATGAATTTTAAGAGATCTTTTCAAAAGTTGTTGTAAATTCGAGAGATTTTTACGAATGTTAAATGTTGTAAAGTGATTTTAAATTTTAAAAGATTTAAAGTGATATTATACGAATTTTTTGAAAAATTTCTATAGTATTGTTATTGAAAATTTATACATATTTTTAATACTTTTCTGTCAGGGAAATTTGTCTGAAAGTCAGGGAAAAGTCAGGGAAATGTCAGGGAAATTGAAAAATTGAATCTTGTGGCCACCATGTTTTTTAACAATCATTAAATCTCTTGAAAATCCTTAAAATTTTATGAGAATTTTCGAATTCTCTTAAACTTTCTTGAAATCTCTTCCAATTCCTTCAAATTCGTTTAAATCAGTTAAAATGCTTTTAAATCCTATGAAATTTCTGAAAAAACCTTTTGATAACAATTTTCAACTCTTTTTAAAATCCTTTGGTGTTTGTATCCCTTGAAATTCCTTAAAATCACTATAAATCTGTTACAATCCTTTCATAATTTTTATTTATAAAATATCTGAAAAAACCTTTTGATAACTACTTTCAAATCTTTTTAGAATCCTTTAGTCTTTTTAATCCTTAAAATTCCTTTAAATCACTATAAATCTCTTAAAATCCTTTCATAATTTCTAAAATCTTATGAAATCTCTGGAAATCCTTGAAATTCTATTAAATCTTTAAAATCTCGAACAACACTGGATAAATTTCTGTTATTAAATAACTACTACGTTTTGGAAACTTTGGAAAATTTTTGTTGTTGATATTTTTATTCCAATAAATCGAAAAAAAAATCGTCAGACTATAGACGTCTGAAATTTCAACCAAATATAAAATATCACGTGTTTATATATACATACTCATTAATTGCTCATTTTTCAGGGTCAACTGTCACTGCATCTCCCCGCATCTTCAGATTACTGACTTGTGTCCGTCATCAGCGACAAGACTCTTCTTCGTTCTCCAAAATGGCTAAATCGCCAAAGAAAGATATCGAAACAGTATTAAAGGTGTAGCAAAAGGAAAACCGCTCGATGGCAGGAGTGGAAAACTTTGAAATCAGGAGCCATACGCCACGCTCATCGTACCGCGAGCACTGGTGAATACCTAAATGCAACTAACCACTTGTACCTTGGTTGGAACCATCAACCAGGGAACTAACGACTAACAAGTAACAAGCGGGAGTTGGCTTCTCGATTCTCGACGAGGTGAATGTCTTCCCTTGAGTCTGCTGGTGGGGACACCGACACTTCTGATGCAGAGGGGGCAATGTACAAACTACAAGCTTCGATGAAGGCACTCGACTGTCAGCGCTGCAAAGGAACCAAGCAAACGAGACCTTTACCTGCTTTACTCGCTATAAAAGATTCGACCGTATACCGATCTTTCTGGCTCCGAAGTGTGGTTTTGAGTTAGTGGCTTGACTGTGCGATGATGGAATCGCTCGTACTCTAGTGCCAGTGAAACCAAGTTCTCCAAGTTCATCAAGTTCGCCAGGTTCGCTTCCAGAATTGAAAGAAACTCTTTAAAGAGACAAAAATTCGCCAGGACACCGACAACTGTCTGGTGATTGAGCCTAGTCGTAAAACTACCCTGAACACATGACGCGATGAAAAACCACCGTGAAGGAACCTTGCCGGCGGTGAGTCATTATTTCGTAGATTGGTGCACGCGAGCATAAACACCCTGGAATCACGGAGTAGCGCGCAAGGTTTATAATATTGCGTGGCTGTGTGAATTACACCTATGAAGGACTGAACACGTGCAAGAGTCGCTCTTTCACTCTGTGTGCTTTTTTTACATTTTGAATTTTAGGGTGGTCAGTTGGCCACATGTCAGGCAAGTTAGGGAAACGTCAGGGAAATGCGAGTAACTGGTCAAGGAAAATAGAAATTGATATTCATGCTATGTTATTTTTGTCATATTACATATGTAGCTTTTATAGTTTAAAAGATTTTAGAAGCTTTCCAAGGATTTCAAAAGATTATACAAAATTTCCTGGCATTCTTTGAGATTCTTTGGGTTTCTGATGATTTCAAGAGTTTTTCAATCATTTTAAGGGATTTTAAGAAGTTTATAGGAATTTTGAGACATTTTTATTATATTTATAATATTTCGTGGAATTTTAAAGGATTTTTACGTATTAAATTTTAAGAGATTTAGAAAGGTGTATCCAATAATTTTTTTTAGAGATTTTGATGTATTTTAGGGAATTTTAAAGTTCCTCATTAAATTTTAAAGGATTTCATAGAATATTAATAGATTTTAAAGAATTTATTAAATTTTACAAGATTTAAAAATATTTCAACAGATTTTCAAAATTTATTGTGGAATTTTGAAAGATTTCACGAGATTTTCATGATTTTCTAAAGATTTTGTGGAATTTTAGGGAATTTTGAAGTTTTCAAAAATTATAAAAGTTTTTTTTTTACGTATTTTAAGAGATTTAAAATTTTTTTATGGAATTATAAAGGAATTTAAGAAACTTATAAGAATTTTAAGAGATTTTAAGGAATTATAAATATTCTCGTGGAATTTTAAAGGATTTTTTAAATTAAATTTTAAGAGATTTTGAAAGGTGTTTCCAATAATTTTTTTTAGAGATTTTGATGTATTTTAGGGAAATTTAAAGTTCTTCATTAAATTTTAAAGGATTTCATAGAATATTAATAGATTTTAAAGAATTTATTAAATTTTATAGGATTTTAAAATATTTCAACAGATTTTCAAAACCTATTGGGAATTTTGAAAGATTTTACGAGATTTTCATGATTTTCTAAAGATTTTGTGGAATTTTAGGGAATTTTGAAGTTTTCAAAAATTATAAAAGTTTTTTACGTATTTTAAGAGATTTAAAAGTTTTTTGTGGAATTATAAAGGAATTTAAGAAACTAGTAGGAATTTTAAGAGATTTTAAGGAATTATAAATATTTGCGTGGAATTTAAAAGGATTTAAAAAAGTTTGTAAGAATTTTAAGAGATTTTAATTATTTTAAAGTGATTTTAAAAAATTTAAATTTTCCTCATGGAATTTTAAAGGATTTCACAACATTTTTATGATTTATAAAAGATTTTGTAGAAGTTAAAGGAATTTCAAGAGGCTCTCAAAAATTTTCAGAAATCTTTAAGTATTTTAAGGGATTTTAAAGTTTTTCGTGGAATTCTAAAGGATTTTGAGAAGTTTATGAAAATTCTAAGTAATTTTGACATTTTAAAAATGATTTTAAGGAATTTTAATAGTCCTCATAGAATTTTAAAAAATTTCAAGTCATTTTTGATTTTTAAAATATTTTGTGAGATTTTTTATTTCAAGAGTTTTTTTTTAGAGATTTTAATGCACTTTAAGGAATTTTAAAGAATTTCACAAGAATTTTATGATTTGTAAACGATTTTGTTAAATAATTGTAAAAGATTTCATGGAATTTTAAATATTGTATAGTGGAATTTTAAGATATTTAAAGATATTTTTAGGAATTTCACAAAATTTCAGCGAATTTTAAGGGATTTCAATAGGTTTCCAATAATTTAAAGAAATTTTTGTGCATTTTAAGAGATTTTAAAATTCCTCGTGGAATTTTAAAATATTTCACGAGATTTTTATGATTTTAAAACGATTTTGTAAAATAATTGTAAAGAATTTCATGGAATTTTAAATATTGTAGTGGAATTTTAAGATATTTAAAGATATTTTTAGAAATTTCAAATGATTATGATTTTTATAATCATAATTTATATCATAATCATACTTATAATTATTTAATATCCTATAAAATATCTTCAAATCCCTTTAACATCCTTAAAAATTTGATGAAATTCCTTTCAATTTTTGAAAATTACTTGATATTCCTTAAAATTACTTAAAATCGCTCAAAAATCCATGAAGTCTCATTAGATTTTAAGATTTAAGAAGATTTTAAAATTTACGCAGTTTCTAGGCATTTTAAGAAATTTTTATGATATTTATAATATTTCGTGGAATTTTAAAGTTCCTCATTAAATTTTAAAGGATTTTATCGAATTTTAATAGATTTTAAAGAATTTATGAAATTTTAAGGGATTTTATGAGATTTTAAATATTGTTGTGTAATTTTAAGGAATTAAAAAATTTTTCTAGAAATTTCAAAAGATTTCAATGAATTTTAAGCATTTTAAAATTCCTCGTGGAATTTGAAAACATTTCAACAGATTTTTAAAAGCTATTGTGGAATTTTGAAGGATTTTAAGAGATTTTTAGGAATTTAAAAAGATTTTGAAGTTTTTTGTGAAATTTAAAGGATTTCAAGTGACGTTTAGGAATTTAAAAATAATTATAGTGAAACTTATTGGGCTGAAGCGAGAGCTGAAGTGTATTTAAGTGATTTCTTGGAATATTAACTTTGAAGGGTTTTCGTGGAATTTTAAGAAATTTCAAGTTTTAGAAAATTTTAAGAGACTTCTAAGGTTGTCATGAATTTTAGAGATTTTTACAAATTTTAAGTGATTTTACGTAAGTTTAAAGTTTGTCGTGGAATTTTAACAATTTTAAGAAATTTTTATATGTTTAAAACATTCCGTAGAATTTTAAAGGATTTCAAAAGATTTCATTGAGCTTTAAAAGATTTAAAATAGTATTTCGCAGAATTTTGAAAAATTTGAATAGCATTATTATTGGAAATTTATTCGCATTTTTAATAATTTTTTTAATCAGCTAACTTTGTCTGAAAGTCAGGGAAAAGTAAAGGAAATGCCAAGGAAATTGAAAATTCATTCTTGTGGCCACCCTGAATTTTCAGGTTTGATTTTGGATTCTTCGTTTACGCAAAAAGTATTTAAATAAAAAATTTTTCGCTCTTCAATAATCAAAAGCATTACAGAACGAAAAAATATCTAATTATAACATTTGTTATGTAAAATGATGAACTCGAATTTTAAAGTTTGAACTTGGATTCAATACTTTTAAAGAGGGAAAAAAGAAAAAAGACCTATAAAATTGATTTTCTGAATTAATTAATTCCTTTCTAGATATTTAACTTAATAATTATATAAGATACTTAAATAATTGATAATTGTTGACAGAATAAATTATAATACTTCAAATAGTAGTGAATAATTAATGTTACAAAAGTTTGAAGGCCAACCGGGAAAAATACAATTTTTATCGGGAAAACCCGGAAATAGCCGGGAATTTTTTCCAGAAATTTTGCGTGTTCAGTTCACTCTGGGGTTTTTACATTATTTATTTATTTATTTTATATATTATATTTATACATTATAAATTTACATTTTATATAAACTAAAATAGAATATGACAGTCTCCCATATAAAATAAATTATTCTAATGTAGTTTATTCTTTTTTAGAAACTGAAAATATTAAATATTTAAAACGAATGACACCCATGAAGAAGAACGCTACTCAAAAAATTTAATCTCTTCCGTTGAAATTACCTGTCAGAAGTTGGGTGGGAACTTCTACTAACGGAGGACATTATATAATTGCATCCTGGTTTTTAAATCTCTACAATAGAAAAATTTAGAGCAGGCTTATTATACACAAAATACCCACAGGATTGAAGTTCAAGATTGAAATTTAGATCTTGTTCAAGGATTAAAGAGTGGAGTTATCGGTTAATGAATACCAAGTGCATTATGTATGTACAATGGCTCATATCCGTTGTAACCAGGAAGTTATAGTGTCTTCATCTTCTTCTAATCACTTCTGTGTTCTGATAAATTGAAATGTTTGATTAAATTCTCTTTATACAGCTTGAATTAAAAATTACCTCTAAGTTTTGATTATTTGGAGTTCTCCTAATTTTCTAATCTATAAATAAATGTAAATTGTTTCTATAAAAGAAAAAAAGTTGGTAAAGAAATTGCAAAAGATTATAAGAGATTTCAAAAATTTCTGGAATTTTAAGGGATTTCAGCGATTTTAAGATATTTTTTGATGAATGTCAAAGGATTTTGTGGAATTTTAAGAGATTTCTTTGTTTTAGAAATTTTAAAGATTTTTGGGGAATTTAAAAGGATACGAAATTATTTTTACGTATTTTCAGTAATTTCTAATGATTTCAGGAGATTTCAGTAAATTTTAATTTTTAAAAGTTTTCAAAAATTATTTGAAGTGAATTTAAAAGTTTTCAGGAGTATATTTTGTCTGGGAAGTCAGGGAAATATCAGGGAAATGCGAGTAGTTGTTAGGGAAAATAGAAATTGATATTTATGCTAACTATATTATTTTTGTCGTATTGAATATATAGATTTTGTAGTTTATTTAACAGATTTTAGAAACTTTCCAAGGATTTCGAAGGATTATAAAGACTTTTCAAGCATTCTTTGAATTTAGTGGAATTTTAAAGGAAATTAGGAAATTTTAAGAATTTTTTTAGAAAGTTTAGGGAATTAATAGAATTTTAAGGAATTTTAAAGGATTTCATAAGATTTTTTATGATTTTTACAAGATATGGAATTTTACAAAATTTTAAGTGATTTTTATGTATTTTAAAGAATTTCAAATTTTCCTGGAATTTTAAACGATTTCACGAAATTTTTATGATTTTTAAAAGATTTTGTGGAATTTCAAGAGGTTTTCAAGAATTTTAAGAGATCTTTATGTATATTAAGAGATTTTTAGGGTTTTCGTGGAATTGTAAAGAATTTTTAAAAAGCTTGTAAAAATTTAAAGAAATTTTGATATTTTTAAAACGATTTTAAGGAATGTAAAATTTCTTGTGGAATTAAAACAAATTCTAAAAATTATTTTTAATTTTTAAAGGATTTTG
>CAJFCO010018454.1:34650-52271 GCA_904066015.1 Synergus gifuensis | reverse complement strand
TGAGGTTTTTGTTTCCAAGAATTTTTATTTAGAGGTTTTATTGTATTTTAGGGAATTTCAAAGTTTCTTATTGAATTTTAAAGAATTTCACGAGATTTTTATGATTTTTAAAAGATTTTGTGGAATTTCAAGAGGTTTTCAAGAATTTAAGAGATCTTTACGTATATTAAGGAATTAAGAGATTTTAAAGTTTTTTGTGGAATTGTAAAGAATTTTTAAAAAGCTTGTAAAAATTTAAAGAAATTTTGACATTTCTAAAATGATTTTAAGGAATTTAAATATTCCTCGTGGAATTAAAAGAATTTCAAAAATTATTTTTGATTTTTAAAGGATTTTATGAGGTTTTTGTTTCCAAGAATTTTTATTTAGAGGTTTTATTGTATTTTAGGGAATTTCAAAGTTTCTTATTGAATTTTAAAGAATTTCACGAGATTTTTATGATTTTTAAAAGATTTTGTGGAATTTCAAGAGGTTTTCAAGAATTTTAAGAGATCTTTATGTATATTAAGTAATTAAGAGATTTAAAAATTTTTTTGGAATTGTAAAGAATTTTTAAAAAGCTTGTAAAAATTTAAAGAAATTTTGACATTTTTAAAATGATTTTAAGGAATTTAACTGTTCCTCGTGGAATTAGAAAAGATTCAAAAATTATTTTTGATTTTGAAAGGATTTTGTGAGGTTTTTCTTTCAAAGAATTTTTATTTAGAAGTTTTAGTGTATTTTGGGGAATTTCAAAGTTCCTTATTGAATTTTAAAGGATTTCACGAGATTTTTATGATTTTTAAAAGATTTTGTGGAATTTCAAGAGGTTTTCAAGAATTTTAAGAGATATTTACGTATATTAAGAGATTTTAAAGTTTTTCGTGGAATTGTAAAAAATTATTTTTGATTTTTAAAGGATTTTATGAGGTTTTTGTTTCTGAGAATTTTTATTTAGAGGTTTTAATGTATTTTAGGGAATTTCAAAGTTTTTTTTTTTGAATTTCAAAGAATTTCACGAGATTTTTATGATTTTTAAAAGATTTTGTGGAATTTCAAGAGGTTTTCAAGAATTTTAAGAGATCTTTACGTATATTAAGGAATTAAGAGATTTTAAAGTTTTTTGTGGAATTGTAAAGAATTTTTAAAAAGCTTGTAAAATGATTTTAAGGAATTTAACTATTCCTCGTGGAATTAAAAAAGATTCAAAAATTATTTTTGATTTTTAAAGGATTTTTTAAGGTTTTTGTTTCTGAGAATTTTTATTTAGAGATTTTAATGTATTTTTGGGAATTTCAAAGTTTTTTATTGAATTTTAAAGTAGGTACTTCACCAGATTTTTATGATTCGTAGATTTATGATTAATAGATTTTAAAGAATTTATGACGTTTTATAGAATTTTAAATACTATAGTGAAATTTTAAGGAATTTAAAGATGATTCAAGGAATTTAAAAAGATTTTAGCGAATTTTAAGTGATTTCAATAAGTTTCCAATAATTTTAAGTGATTTTGACACATTTTAAGAGATACTCAAGTTCCTCATGGAATTTTTGAAATATTTCAAGAAATTTTTAAAAGATTTTGTGGAATTTTGAAAGCTGTAGGAAATTTTAAGAGATTTTTAGGAATTTAAAAATATTTTGAAGTTTTTTGGGGTATTTAAAGGATTTGAAATGATTTTGAAGAATTTTAAAACAACTATAAAAAATTTAAGGGTTTTCATGAACAGATTTCGTCGAATTTTAAGATGTTTCTAGCAATTTCAAGAAATTTTAATGAATTTTAAGAGATTTCCAAGGTTGTCGTAAACTTGAGAGGTTTTTACGAATTTTAAAGGCGTTGGACCCAAGACTGCCTACAGAGCGAAAAAATATTTAATTTCGATACTTTTTGCATAAAACGAGGAATTCAAAATCTAACTTAAAATTTGAATATTTTCATTTTACTTAAAAAATATTTAAATTATATATTTTCTCGCTCTGTACGCATAATTCTAGTTAAAAGTTGATTAATTCTACAGAGGGAAAAAATTCCAAACTTAATATTTGTTGAGTAAAATGAAGAAATCGAATTTTTTGATTAGAACTTGGCTCCAACACCCTTAAGTGTTGTAAAGTGATTTTAAATTTGAAAAAATTGAATCTTGTTCCCATCCTGTAAATAAACCGTTTTATAATCTCATAAAAATCATCGAATTATGCCTAAGGTTCTCTTCTCTCCGTTAGATTCAAATGTTTGTAATTAAACGAGATGACAGACTCTTGACTGTCATTCTTGCGGTATCAGTGATCAGAGTTTTAACCCTTGAGC
Organism: Synergus gifuensis; assembly: GCA_904066015.1. Taxonomy (NCBI): domain Eukaryota; kingdom Metazoa; phylum Arthropoda; class Insecta; order Hymenoptera; family Cynipidae; genus Synergus; species Synergus gifuensis. The sequence continues at coordinate 49,981 of CAJFCO010018454.1, read as the reverse complement.
TCGCGGAAACAGCCATAAAATGAAACGGAAGAATGCAATAGTGGTCATTATAAATAATCTTTACATAAAAATAGAGGAGAAGACGCATAAATCAACTTGCGAACCTTATACTTTCCATTTTTATTGCCACACTGCTCACCGGCTTTTTTATTGTTGCAATTAGTTTTCCTTGAGGGAAAAAGAAGATAGGTACTTGACGTAAAATTCCTACGTCCAAGCTTCTGTAATAACAGCCCGTCATATCGTAGTTTTCGTGTAAATTCTCTTCTTCATTGTTGCCAAGGTATACTTAACTTTTTATTTTAAGGGAAAGAGGATGTGAACTTGAGTGCTTCTCACCTTGAGATCCAAGTGTCGATTTTTAAAACCAAAGCAGCCGGATGTGGTGGAATACTAAATTAGGATGGAAATATACGTCATAATTTAAAAAGCTAGCTTTTCGAAAATTTTCGTTGTCTAAATCAAAGAGACTTCATTTTTTAAATCGACTATAAGTAAAATTTCTAACAGTAAATCTTGCTTTCCATTTTTATTTATTATTTTATTCAGCCGTTTTTAAGACAGGATTTTTAGGTATATAAGCTTTTAAGGGGTCCATTCTGAAACAGGAAATAATTCAATTTTAATCAGGATTAAAAGTGTGGTTTTACTTATTTTTTTATTTATTTAAATAAAAATCCTTAGAAACAAAAACCTCACAAAATCCTTTGAAAATCGAAAATAAGTTTTGGAATTTGTTTTAATTCCACGAGGAATTTTTAAATTCCTTAAAATCATTTTAAAAATGACAAAATTTCTTTACATTTTTACTAATTCAATTTTAATCAAAAGCTCAAATGAAAGCATTGTGAGGAATTTTTTTTTTATTTTTGTTTATCATAAACGTTACTATCTTCATAGTATTATTAAAAGCATAAGATAAACTTTTTAAGATAGCACAATTTTCAGTTTAAAACAGGTTTACAGGCTTTTAAATTATTTAAAATAAATTATTTAATATAAATTTAAATAAATTATTTAAAATCCCATGAAATGTCTTAAAATTCCTGACAATCTAATTAAATCTCGTAAAATCCCTTGAAAGTCCTCAAAATAAGTTAATATTTCGTAAAATATCTTACAAGTATTGAAAATTCCATGAAATCACTTGAATCTCTTAAAAGTCTTTAAAATTACTTAATACCCCATACAATATCTTAAAATGCCTTAAACATCCTTCAAAATCTGGTGAAATTCCTTTAAATTTCGTAAAATTACTTGATATTCCTTTATATTCTCTGATATTTCTTAAAATTACTTAAAATTACTCAAAAATTCTTGAAAATCCAATATATTCTCACCAAATCCTTTACTGAAAATAAATGTCCTTAAAATTACTTCATAAACTATCTTAAAGTCGCTGAAAATCACTTAAAATCCCATTAAATCTTATGAAATTCTTTGAAATTCGTGAAAATCCAATATAATCTTACCTTATCCTTTAAAATTTCTGGAATTAAATATCTTTAAAATATCTATTAAAATATCTTAAAATCCAGTGAAATTTTGTAAAATTCCTAAAAATCTCTTAAAACTTTCTCAAATTACTTGAAATTCTACAAAATATATAGTAAAATATATAAAATATATAAAATGTCCCCTAAAATATCTTACAAGTATTTAAAATTCCATGGAATTCCGTAAAATCCCTCGAATCCCTTAAAAGTCTTTTAAATTACTTAATATCCTGCACAATATCTTAAAATCTCTTCAAAATCTTTTAAAATCTGGTTAAAGTCCTTTAAATTTCGTAAAATTACTTGATATTCTTTAAAATTTCACAACCTATCGTTATATCCTTTAAAATTACTTAAAATTACTCAAAATACTATGAAATCTCATTAAAACTCTTAATATTCCTGAAAATTAACTTAAATTTCGTAAAATTCCTTGAATCCCTTCAAAATCCCTTAAATTACTTAATATCCCATAAATGTCGTAAAATTCCTTAAAATTATTTAAAATACCATGAAATGTCATGAAATCCATTAAAATTCAGAATCTGAAGAAATTCCTTTAAATTTTATAAATTCACTTCATATTTCTAGATATTCCTTAAAATTCGACAATCTTTTGTTATATCCCATAAAATTACTTAAAATCCTTATAATTCTATAAAATCTTATGAAATTCCTTTAAGTTTCGTAAAATCACTTGAGATTCCTTAAAATTACTCAAAAGCCCATAAAGTCTCATTAAATCTCTTTAAATTATTAAAAATTCCCTGAAATCTCGTTAAATATTAAAAATACTTGAAAGTTCAATGAATCTCAACAAATTTATTAAAATTTCTGAAATAAAAGTCCTTAAAATTTCTTATTATCATAAAATATCTTAAAATCCCTTAGAATTACTTAGAATCCACAAAAATATCATCAAATCCCACAAAGTTACTTAAAATCACATGAAATCTCATGAAATCTTCTGAAATTCCTAAAAATCCAATGAAATCTCGTAAATCGCTTAAAATCTGTTAAGTCTATAAAATATTAAATCACCGAAAAAATATCTAATAAAATATCGTAAAATTCATAAAATACCTTAGAGTCGTTTAAAATTACTTGTAATCTCCTAAAAAATCCTATAAAATTACTCGAAATCCCATGAAATCTCATTAAATCTCTTAAAATACCTTAAAATCTAATGAAATTTCGTAAACTGTTTAAAAATCTCTTGAAAATTTTCGTGCTTTCTCAAATTACTTAAAATTCTACAAAATATATAGAAAAATGTATAAAATATATACAATATCCCCTAAAATAACTTACAAGTATTTAAAATTCCATGAAATTCTGTAAAATCCCTCGAATGCCTTAAAAGTCTTTTAAATTACTTAATATCCTGTAAAATATCTTAAAATCCCTTTAACATCCTTTAAAATCTGGTTAAAGTCCTTTAAATTTCATAAAATTATTTGATTTCGTAAAATCCCTTGAGTCACTTCAAAATCCTGTAAGTTACTTAATATCCCATAAAATATCGTCAAAGTTCTTAAAATTATTTAAAATCCCATGAAATGTCATGAAATCCATTAAAATTCAGAATCTAGTGAAATTCCTTTAAATTTTATAAATTCACTTCATATTCCTTGATATTCCTTAAAATTCCGCAATCTATTGTTATATCCCTTAAAATTACTTAAAATTCTATAAAATCTTATGAAATTCCTTTAAGTTTCGTAAAATTACTTGAGATTCCATAAAATTACTCAAAAGCCCATGAAGTCTCATTAAATCTCTTAAAATTATTCAAAAGTCCTTAAAATTTCTTATTATCATAAAATACCTTAAAATCCCTTAAAATTACTTAGAATCCACAAAAATATCATCAATTCCCACAAAGTTACTTAAAATCACATGAAATCTCCTGAAATTCCTAAAAATCAAATGAAATCTCGTAAATCCCTTGAAATCTGTTAAGTCCATAAAATATTAAATCACCGAAAAAAATATTCAATAAAATATCGTAAAATCCCTTAAAATTATTAAAAATCCCATGAAATATCATGAAATCTCTGGAAAGTCCTCAAAATAAGTTAATTTAATCGCGTAAAATATTTTACAAGTATCTAAAATTCCATGAAATCCCGTAAAATTTCTTGAATTCCTTAAAATTCTTTAAACTTACTTAATACTCCATAGTGAAATTCCTTTATATTTCGTAAAATAATTTAATACTCAATGATATTCTTTGACGTTCCATAAAATTCTATCAAATTCCACAAACTATCGTTGTAACCCTTAAAATTACTTAAAATCCCATGAAATCTTATGAAATACCTTAAAATTAATTAAAATCCAATGAAATCTCGTAAATCCCTTGAAATCATTAAAGTCGTTAAAATAACTTAATATCTTATGAAATATCGTAAAATCTCTGAAAATTACTTAAAATTTCAGACAATTTCGTAAAATCCTTTAAAATTTCATAAGATTCCTCCTGTTAAATTCCTTGACATTATTCAAGGTTCCATGAAATCTCATTAAATCTATTAAAATATCTTAAAATCCAGTGAAATTTTCTAAAATTCCTAAAAATCTCTTAAAAGTTTCTCAAATTACTTAAAATTCCACAAAATATGTAGTCACATCCCTTAAAATTACTTTATAATCCTATAAAATCTCATAATTCTGATAATAACTGATCTGTAAATATATGAATACATATACATATATAACAAATAATATATTAAAAATACGAGTATTAATACATTAAAAACTGATATAAAAAAACATATGAAAAATTTACTACAAATAATCTTTTTAATTTCTCGAATAATATTCACTAACCTTAGGTATATATATCTTGAAATATTTTTTTGCTCCACTAATAATTTATTTTTCACATCAAAATAATTATTTTTATTACTTTAAATTATTTTCTATCTTTATATAAATTTTTTATTAGTAATCGTTTCGACAACGAAAATAGTCTGAAGATAGTTTTCAAATTCGTTACATTCACAAAAATTACGCAATTTCCAAAGAGGAACCAATCAGGTTTTCGATAAGATGAAATATAAAAAATATAAAAATATAAAATATAAAAATTTATCCATGATAAATTCATGATCACATATTCATTTTTATGATTTGAATCACAAATAGACATTAGGCATCCTGAGTAATAATTTATATCTTTGTTATTTGCAGATCAGCATAAATATAATGCAAGATTACGTCGCTCCTCAACTATCACTTAAAATAATACCAGGTTTTCGAATAAGGGTCTTCTGAAAAATGACTATTGTTAAACAACAGTACCAATTTTTCAGACGTCATTGACTTGATTTTTGTCTGAGAGGTAGAAATTGTTTGAAAATAAAAGAAATAGAAAAATGGAGAACAGCTAGGTATTTTTAGCACCTTGGTTGAGACTGTCGACTGGTGAGGTCATTTTTGATGATACCCTGTGGAGATTTCAACGTGCGCAGAAAATCTGACCTCCACACCCATATTCTTAAGCCAGGGACGATGTTCATCATTTGCAATTTTAATCAAGAGGCTCAGGATTCACGCGAGAACCAGGAATCTATAATGTTTACTGGGCACAAGAATGTGATGACGTTCACCAATCAGTACGGGAATTTAAGGAAATCCGGGAATTGTCCTTGATTTTATTTTATTTTATTTTATTTTTTTTGAAGAAAATGAATTTCCGGATTGGGTTGAAATTTTAGACGTCTATAGTCTGACGATTTTTTATTTTTATATTCATTTTGGAATAAAGATATTTTTAAAAAATGTTTCCACAGTTTCCAAAACCCAAAATTTGTATTTTTTTACTGTCAGAAATTCACCCAGCGTTGTCTGGGATTTTAAGAGATTTCTTTAAATTTATAGGGATTTTAAAGAGACTTTAAAGGATTGCAAAAGATTTTAAGTAATTTTGAGGGTATTTTCAGGATTTCAAGTTTTTTTTTTTAAATTGGGATTTCCAGAGGTATTGAAGAATCTTATGAGATTTTTTGTCATTTTCAGGAATTTAAGAAATTTGAAGGGATTTTAAGAGCTTTCAAGGGATTTTATGAGATTTCAAGATATTTCAAGAGATTTTAATGAACTTCGTGGAATTTTGAAATATTTCAAACGATTTTAAGAAATTTAGAGAAGATTTAAAAAATTTCAAATAATTTTGAAATATTTTATGGGATTTCATTTGATTTTGTGTATATTAGAATCAATTCTTTGAAATTCTTTAAAGTCACTTAAAATCTGATTAAATTCCTTAAAATGTCTTGAAATCTTATAGAATTTATAGATATCTCAGGAATATTCTCTTGATAACTCTTCAAACTCTATTAAAAATACCTTGAAATCTTGTGAAAACTCTTGAATATCCTTAAATTATTTTGAACTTTTTTTAAAATTCTTTGAAGTTGTTTAAAATCTCTTGCAATCCCTTAAAATTCTTTGAAGTCCCTTAAAATTAAATGAAATTCCTCAAAATATCTTGGATTTTTTTTATCACTTAAAATCTCTTAAAATCCAACGACTCAGACAACTCCCGGTAAATTTCTGTTAGTAAATATATAAAAATAAAGAATATTTTTTGAAACTCTTTTATTTTGATAAAAATAAAAGACCTAATTAATCACATAAATATAAAAAATAAAAAAATAAAAAAACTTTGCCAGACTAGACGTCTGAAACTTCAACCTAATAATTTCCGATTAAAAAAAAATTCTATCTATCTTAATATTTTTATTTGACACTTGTAAATTTTTTTCAATCTCTTGAAATCTTTTGAATTATTTTCAATTTCCATTTTACTCATCGAAAGTTATAGATAAATATTTTTTCGCTCTGTAGCGTTAATCTTTTTTCAAATATAAAATTGCATACAGAGCGAAAAAATATTTAATTTCGATATTTTTTGCGTAAGACGAAGAATTCAAAATCTGAATTCAAAAATTCAATATTTTCGTTTTACTTACAAAAATATTTGAATTAGATATTTTATCGCTCTGTACGCATAATTCTTTCTAGTTAATAATTGATTAATCCTACAGAGGGGAAAAATTCTAAATTTAATATTTGTTGAGTAAAATGAAGAAATCGAATTTTTAGATTAGAACTTGACTCCAACAGCAAAGAAATTATAAAATCCCGTCAAATCACTATTAATTCTTTAAAATAACTTGAATTCTTAAAAATCCCGTAAAATTTCTTAAAAATCTTTGAAATTTTGTAAATTTTTTTTAAATTCCTTCAGTTTCTTTAAAATCATTTAAAATTTTTCCAAATTTCTCCAAATTCGCCTTATCATCTCTTAAAAATTTTTTAATTAATAAATTTTTTTTTAATCTCTTCAAATTTCTTGAAATCCCTTCAAATTTACTCAAATCTTTTTTAAAATGTGGTAAGTGAAAATTCTGAAGCTGTTTTGAATTCTTTAAAAATCCTTAAAATCACTTGAAATCTCTTGAAATCTTGTATTGAAAATCTTTAAATTTTTCTGCATTCTTTTAAAATCCCTTCAAATTCTTTAAAATCATTAATAATTTCTTGGTATTTCCTAAAATCCTTCAAAAACTCTCGAAATCCTTTGAAGACTCTTCGAAATTTCTTTAAATTCTTTAAAGCCTTTTGCTTATTTTTAAATCAGTTTAAATCGCTTGCAATTCTTTAAAATCATTAAAATCTCTTGTTTTATAAAATCTCTTGAAAATCTCAAAACTTCTTAGAATTCTTAGAAAATACCTTCAAGTTACTTCACATGACTTAAAGTATCTGGAAATAAAAAAATAAAATAAAATAAAAATAAAATGAGAATAAAATAAAATAAAAATAAAATAAAAAAAATCTGCCCGCTTAGCGGGCACATTCTCATCGCGCGCTTCGCGCGCGGCTCGCTTCGCTCGCAAAAATGAGTGCGCCTACGGCGCGCGGGGGGTCGAATATAGTTCGATCGTCGCGCTTCGCGCTCCGATATATACACGTCGCGCTTCGCGCTCCGTGTTGCGCGCTTCGCGCGCTTGTGCCCTTAGTGAAGCTTGCGCTTTACAGGACGCTTAAAGATATGTTTTTTTTTTAATTTAATTAAATTTTTAAAAATATAAATTACAAATATACAAAAATAAATTAAAATATAAAAATATAAATTATGTAATTTAATTAAATTAAAAAAAAAACATATCTTTAAGCGTCCTGTAAAGCGCAAGCTTCACTAAGGGCACAAGCGCGCGATGAGAATGTGCCCGCGAAGCGGGCAGATTTTTTTATTTATAGCTAAAGTAAGACAGGAATTCTTGAAATGCATTTTTTAATTAAATAAAATAATAATATTTACAAAATTGGGTCTTTTTACCAATTTCGATGTAAATCGGAATTTAAAACAATTCAAGAGAATCGAAATGAATCCAAAAGATTTCAAAAGAACTCAAAAGAGTCCAAAGCAATTCCATTAGAATTTAACGAATTTAATGAATACAAAGAATTGAATCGATGGTTTCAATGAAAAGAGTTCAAAATAATTCAGAGAAATTCAACGAATTCATAGAATTCAATAACTTTAACGAATTTGAAGAATTCAAAATAATTTAACGAATTTATAGAATTCAAAAAAAATTCAACAGAATTTAAGAAAATTCAAATGAATTCAAAATAAATTAAGAGAATTCAAAAGAATTCAACAGAATTGAAAAAAAAGGTGTTTTAGAATTTTTAATATTTTATTTACAAAATTTATACAATTTTTAAAATCTCTAAGGTTTAAGGGCGTTTGACCCAAGTTTTAAACTCAAAATTCTATTCTCCATTTTACTCAACGAAAATTGTAGATAAATATTTTATTGCTCTGTAGCACTAATCTTTTTTCAAATATAAGACTGCGTACAGAGCGAAAAAATCTTTAGTTTCGATACTTTTTGCATAAAACAAAGAATTCGAAATCTGACTTCAAAATTCAATATTTTCATTTTACTTAAAAAAATATTTGAATTAGATATTTTATCGTTTTACGGACTTTTAAGAGATTCAAGGGATTTTACGAAATTTCATTTTAGATTTTTAGCAATTTTAGGAGATCATGGGATTTTGAGAAATCTTAAAAGATTTAACGATAGATATGTTGTGGAATTTTAAATGATTTTAAAAACTTTAAAGGTATTTGAAGTGATTTTACAAAAATTGGATTTTTAGATAATTTGAGGGTTTTAATGGGATTTAATGGGACGTTGAATAATTTTAAGGAATTTAAGAGGATTTTACAAATTTATTGAGATTCTTAAAATTAGACTAGGAATTACAAATTTTTATATTTCAAAAATTAAAATTTCTGAATTATTTTGCATACTTTTGAAATCCCTTAATATTTCCAATCCCAATATTTAATGAAATTTCGTAAAATGTCTAAAATTTTTATTGTTGTTATTTATTTATTTTTATTGAAATTATTGAATTCTATGAATTCGTTGAATTCCTCTGAATTATTTTGAACTCTTTTCATTGAAATCATCAATTAAATTCTTTGTATTCATTAAATTCGTTGAATTCTAATGGAATTTCTTTGGACTCTTTTGAGTTCTTTTGAAATCTTTTAGATTCATTTTTTTGTGAAAAATTATGAGATTTTAAAGGATTATAAAGGAATTTTAAGGAACTTGTCTATATATTTTGTGGAATTTTAAGTAATTTGAGAAACTTTTAGACATTTTACGAAATTTCATTAAATTTTGGGGTATTTTAAGAGATTTAATGGAACCTTGAATAATTTTAAGGAATTTAAAAGGGTTTTTCGAATTTTATTGAGATTCTAAAAATATTAATTGATTTCACAGTATTTCGAGCAATATTATGAAATTTCCAAGGATTTTATGAAATTGCCTGAAATTTTAAGTAATTTTCAGAGATTTTACGATATTTTATAGGATATTAAGTTATTTTAACGACTTAGGGAATTTCAAGGAATTTACGAGATTTCATTGAATTTTCATTAATTTCAAGGAATTTCATAAGATTTCATGAGATTTTAAGTAATTTTAAGGATTATAACGATAGTTTGTGGAATTTTATGGAATTTTATGGAAAGTCAAGGAATATCAAGTAGTATTAAATTATTTTACGAAATTTAAAGGAACTTCACCAGATGTTGAAAGATTTTAAGGGAATTTTAAGATATTGTATGGGATATGAAGTAATTTTAAAGAGTTTTAAAGAATCTCAAGGGATTTTACGGAATTTCATGGAATTTTAAATACTTGCAAGATATTTTAGGGGATATTAAATTATTTTAAGGACTTTCAAGGGATTTTACGAGATTTCATTGGATTGTCAGGAATTTTAAGTAATTTTAAGGGATTTTATGATATTTTATTGGATATTTTTTTCAGTGATTTAATATTTTATGGACTTAACAGATTTTAAGGGATTTACGAGATTTCATTGGATTTTTAGGAATTTCAGGAGATTTCATGAGATTTCATGTGATTTTAAGTAACTTTGTGGGATTTGATGATATTTTTGTGGATTCTAAGTAATTTTAAGGGATTTTAAGGTATTTTATGATAACAAGAAATTTTAAGGACTTTTGTTTTTATTATTATTATTTTATTATTATTATTATTCTTGTTATTTTAAGTAATTTTAAGGGATTGTGGAATTTTAAGGAATATCAAGGTATATAAAGTGAATTTACAAAATTTAAAGGAATTTCACTAGATTCTGAATTTTAATGGATTTCATGACATTTCATGGGATTTTAAATAATTTTAATAAATTTCACAATATTTTATGGGATATTAAGTAACTTAAAGGATTCATGGAATTTTAAATACTTGTAAGATATTTTACAATATTTTATAAGATATTAAGTTAGTTTTTAAGGACTTTCAAGGAGTTTTACGAAATTCTATTGGATTGTCAGGAATTTTAATGGATTTCATGATATTTCAGGGGTTTTAAATAATTATAAGGGATCTTACGAGATTTTATATAGGATATTAAGTAATTTTAATAAAAATTTTGAAGGATGTTAAAGGAATAAATAAAAAAGACGCTTAATAAATGAGAGAGAAAATTCGAAAATTTTTGTAAATATTCAGTTGAGAGTTTTTTGGCAAACTCAAATTGAGGTCGAGATTTACGTAAAATTAGGAGTGCTGCTAGTACCTGATATGCATAAAATGTTAATTACAATGTATAATATATACAAGTGATCTCGACTTGCGCTATTGTGTCTTTAATGATCCTGTAATTTGCATTGTATGCTGCAATTATATACGCGCATCGCACACTTCACAGACTTTCCTCAGCAGATAAATAAATTATTGTAAAATAGAAAGCCATCGTTTACGTTCTAGAATTTTTTATTCATCCAAAATACGTTGATTTTCCCATGATGATGATTCAGACTCTCGCTTTTTGTCTTCTCTCCTCTGTCTATCTACCAAGTTTCATGCTTCAATAGTTCAATGAATTGCAATAACAGGATGACCACAAGATTCAATTTTTCAATTTCCCTGACTTTCAGACAAATTTCCCTGACAGTATTAAAAGGGAAAAGTATTAAAAAGGCGAATAAATTTTCAATAATAATGCTATTGAAATTTTTCAAATATTTCGCATAATTAAGTATATATTACTTAATCTGTCAAATTCACGACAACCTTGGAAATCTCTTAAAATTTCTTTAAATTTCTTGAAATTCCTAGAAACGTCTTAACATTCCACGAAATCTCTTCAAATTTGTTAAAATTCCATGAAATCCCTTGAAATTTCAATAATTTTTTAAAAATCCCTTGAATTTCTTAAAAGTCCTTAAAACTATTTAATATTCCTTAAGATATTTGAAAATCCAATGAAACTTTGTGAAAATCCTTAAAACAACTTTAAAGTTTCTAACATTACTTAAAATTAGACAAAATATCGTTAAATCCTTTAAAATTATTTAAAATCCTATGAAATCTCGACAAATACTTTGAATTACCTGAAAATCCGATGAAAACTCTTTAATAGATTTTTATATTCTTTAAATTTCTTTAGATTTTATAAAATCCCAATAACTGGTAAAATCCATTAAAATTTCTGAAAATCAGAATAATTTTCATAAAATTCCTTGAATTACTGTGAAATCCTTTAATATTTCTAAAATTTCAATATATTCTGTAAAATTCGTATTCGTATTATATCTCTTTAAAATACTCAAAATTCCATGGAATTTCGTTAAATTCTTGAAAATTCTTGAAAATCTAATATAATCGCACCAAATCCTTTAAAATTTCTGGAAATAAATATCCTTAAAATCACTTAATATCTCATAAAATATCTTAAAGTAGATTAAAATTACTTAGAATCTCCTAAAATATCAAATCTCATAAAATAAAATTACTTAAAATCCCATGAAATCTTATGAAATCCATGAAAATCCAATGAAATTTCGTAAATTCCTTGAAATCCCCTAAGTCGTTAAAATAACTTAATATCCTATGAAATATCGTTAAATCTCTGAAAATTATTTAAAATTTCATGCAATTTCGTAAAATCCTTTAAAATTTCATAAAGTTCCTCGAAATACCGTGGAATCACTTAATATTTCTAAAATCTCAATAAATTTCATAAAACCCTTTTAAATTCCTTAAGATTTTTCAAGATTCCATGAAATCTCATTAAATCTCTTAAAATGCGCGATTAATTTCTCGTTTTTGCTCACCTTTTGCTAGTAGAAAAAATGTGCCCGCTGAAATTTTTAAGGAGTAATTTAATTTTAATTTCCTGAAATTTTAAAGGATTTTAAGTAGCTTGTAAAAATTGTAGGTAATTTTGACATTTTAAAAATGATTTTATGGAATTTTAATATTCCTCATAGAGTTTTAAAAAATTTCAAATCATTTTTGATTTTTAAAAGACTGAAATTTTTTATTTCAAAAGTTTTTTTTTAGAGAGACTTTAATGCACTTTAGTGAATTTCAAAGATTTTCAGGAGATTTTTATGATTTGTAAACGATTTTGTAAAATAATTGTAAAAGATTTCATGGAATTTTAAATATTGTATAGTGGAATTTTAAGATATTTAAAGATGTTTTCTTAGGAATTTCAAAAGATTTCAACGAATTTTAAGGGATTTTAATAGGTTTCCAATAATTTAAAGAAATTTTTGTGCATTTTAAGGGATTTAAAAATTTCTCGTGGAATTTAAAAATATTTCACGAGATTCTGAAAATATTTTATGGAATTTTGAAGGATTGTAGGAAATTTTAAGAGATTTTTAGGGATTTTAAAAAATTTTGAAGTTTTTTGTGGAATTTAAAGAATTTCAAAGGATTTTGAGGCATTTTAAAAAGATTAATGAAAATTGAAGGGATCCCATGAAATATTAACAAATTTGAAGGGATTTCGTGGAATTTTAAGCTGTTTCTAGGAATTTCAAGAAATTTCAATGAATTTTAAGAGATCTCTTCAAAAGTTGTTGTAAATTCGAGAGATTTTTAAGAATGTTAAATGTTGTGAAGTGATTTTAAATTTCAAAAGATATAAAGTGATATTATACGAAATTTTAAAAAAATTTCAATAGTATTTTTATTGGAAATTTATATGTATTTTGAATTGAGAAATTGAATCTTGTGGCCACCCTGAATTCGTAAAAATCTCTAAAATTCACGTCAATCTTGGAAATCTATTAAAATTTCTTTAAATTTCTTGAAATTCCTAGAAATGTCTTAAAATTCCACGAAATCTCTTCAAATTTGTTAAAATTCCATGAAATCCCTTGAAATTTAACTAATTCTTTTAAAATTCACAAAATCCTTTACAATTCAAAAATAACTTTTGACATTTTGTTTTTAATTTTATGAGGAATATTAAAATTCCTTAAAATCATTTTAAAAATATCAAAATTTCTTAAAAGTTTTACAAGCTCTTTAAAATCTTTAAAAAATCCACGAAAAACGTTTAAATCCCTTAAAATACATACGTAAAAATCCCTTAACGTTTTTTAAAACCACTTGAAATTCCTTAAAATTCAGCAAAATCTTTTAAAAATCATAAAGATCTCGTGAAATCCTTTAAAATTCTATAAAGAACATTAAAAATCGCTAAAAGTCACCTTAAAAAAAATCAAAATTTCTTAAATTTTTTACAAGTTTTTTAAAATCTTTTAAAATTCCACAAGCCTTTTAAAATCCTTTAAAATTCCTTAAAATTCTTTTAATTCCCTAAACTTTCTTAAAAATCTCTTAAAATATCATGAAATTCTTTAAAAATCGATGTAATTTTAAAAAAATTTTTTATTTGGGTGTTGGAGCCAAGTTCTAATCTAAAAATTCGATTTTATTAAATTTAGAATTTTTTCCCTTTGTAGGGAAAAATTCAAATTCTGGAATGATTCGAATTGGTTCGGAAAGAATTCGCAATCCGAAATTTCCGCCATGATTTATTATAATAAATCATCTTAGAATTACGATAAGCATTGAAACTCATTTTTGATAAAATATGCAGTTACTACTTTAATATTTGGACGGCAGAATCTAAATCTGTTGAAATAAAATTCTAGGTCAATCAAATTCAAAGACATTTACATTGAAGAATTGAAATTGGGACACTTTGGATATGAAAGATTGATATTTTAAGATCTTTCGATTATGAAATTGTGAAACCACGTGTTTGATTAATTTCTTTGACACCAATGGGTTGATCACAGTAGAAATCTCTTGAAAATCTTTAAACTCTTCTGAATTATTTTGAAATCCCTCAATTTTCTTTAAAATCTCCTAAAAAATTTAAAAATATTTTTAAATTCGTAATTTTTTGAAATTACTTGAAATATCTTAAAATCACTTGCAATTCTTTAAATCGTTAACAATTACAGGGTGTCCAGCGGACCGGAAATCCGGGAATTTTATTTTATGGGAAAAAAATCGGGAAAAAACCGGAAATTTCATTTAGGACCGGGAATTTTTTGTATTTTATTGAAAAATAGACTTTTTTTCTACTTTATCTTCTTTTTATTCTATTTCTATTTTATCAAATTTTAAAAAAAAATTTTTTTTCAAAAATCACAAAAATGTAACTATAAATTGGTCGGAGGAAAAAGACAGACACCCTGAATTAGTTGAAATCTCTTGAAAGCTTTTGAAATAACTTGCAAATTTAATAACACTAATTAAATTGTCTCAAGTGTTAAGATAGAAATCTTGTGTTACATCAGCATCGATTTCTGTTGTCTCAGCACATCGTCAGAGCTGTTGACCGAGTTTTACAACTTCATAATGATAATCTAAATGCAAAATTCGCCTTTTCAGCACGACTTGTATAAATATATGTGAACCGAATTAATCGAGTACAGTTAAATTGATTTCAAGGATTCCTCGGTTTGAAGACCTTCTTCTTTAACCCATATTTAATTTTTAATTTATCTGATTTATCTCAAATTTAATAATATTTAATAATTTAATTTAATAATTTCCGTTTATAGCTAAACATTAAAAAAATATTTTTAAAACGAATTTTAGAAAGGAAAGACTTCTCAAAAATGCGTAGAGCGCTTTAAATTTTAATTTGACTTTTTTCAGCCTTTTTTCATAAGCAAAAATGAAAACGAGACCATTTTTGTAAACTATTACTATTGACTCTTTTTAAGTATTATTTTTTTTTTTTTGTGTGGCTTCAAAAGGATCGTGATCAGAGAAGTTTGAATTATAGAAAGAAACGGTCTTTAACCGGCCATAACGGGACAACTGGACATCATCAGTTGGACATTCCCCACATCCTCAAGTCTATTCTATCGTTTATCCAAAATGCAAGGAGAGAGAATTAGTCACGCTAGATCTTGGTAGCAAGTTTATTTACACCAAGCG
>CAJFCO010018454.1:16255-34550 GCA_904066015.1 Synergus gifuensis | reverse complement strand
TGGATTTATTTCTGAGTGTATACGGTGTGATGGTGAAAAGACAACTGTTTTTCTAGAAAACTTATGAGAAGTCGACGGTGCAGCATGCACTTACAAATAATTTTGGATGGGATGACAATTTTCTATTGGACAAATTAATTTGAAGTGGGAAAATATCAGTAACGCCCTTTGATGGTTTTCTTTACCTGTAGCCAGCCTACTTTGCATCTTTTCAACCAAATGGGGCTATAATAAAAGATTGGTCCTCTTACCAGTGCACATGTAGTGCTACATGTAGAGCAATAAAGGGCTTAGAACCTAATTCTGGGCTTCGATGGTCTGCAAATTGTCTAATTCTCAAATTTATTATGTTTTGACATATTTTTTCATGTTTACATTTATGGCGGTAGCTATTTAGGATGATTGCTCTCTTATGCACAAATCTTTTCTTATCATCAAATCTATGGAGAAATCTTGACCATCCTAAACCTTCAGTTTCAAATCTAAAGTAACAGACTATAGAATTGTCGTCGAAGATTATAAGTCTTGGAAATAGGTAGAATCTTAACAAATCTCTTTCAAAGTTCCATTTCTCGTCTATCGTATAATTTTATGGCTAAATTGCTTTTGAAAGGTTGTGAAGTAAACCTTGACATAGAAGATACTTTGGAATATAATATAAAATATCGTTGAATTTGTGAGCAACGTAACACAATTAAAGTTGATAGTAAGGCAGCGTATATAGCAGTCATTGGATTTAGTTTTATAATTGCGATGTTTCAAGTCTTCAAGTATCCGGATATACTCGAGGAATGTTGTCTTCCCCTCCAATCTTGATTCTTGAAACAGCAAATGGCCTGAAGTTTCAAATCTCCAAATCGAGTGAAATGAAAAGCAATTGAGAAACAAAACTTGTGGATACTATTATTAAATAATTCCAAGCATTAAACCGGATTTTAAAGTGTGACTCAGACGATATTTTTATCTATAGATATTCTAAAATGTATGTTTGCGAAAGTGTGTTTCATATACAATGGAACGATTATTGTTATATCTCTGAAAGTTTTCAGTTCAGTTCACTTATGAAATTGTAAATTATGTACAATTAAATTAAAGTATTCCTAATTTGAGAGAATAATTTTATTGTCCAAATAAGAAAAATAGTATTTGCACCACAGTCAATTTTGAGAATAGAAACCAATTAAATTTTTTATATATGCCATACAGCCTGTTATTAAATTATGTAATTTTGCAATGTTTACTTAGGGTAAATTAGTGCTGCATTTTTAATTTAATTTCCCTCAACAAATATTAAATTTGGAATTTTTTTCCTCTGCAGAATTAATCAATTTTTAACTAGAATTATGTGTACAGAGCGAGAAAATATCTATTTCAAATATTTTTTAAGGAATATGAAAATATTCAATTTTTAAGTTAAATTTTGAATTCCTCGTTTTAAGCAAAAAGTATCGAAATTAAATATTTTTTCGCTCTGTACGCAGTCTTATATTTGAAAAAAGATTAGTGCTACAGAGCGAAAAAATATTTATCTATAATTTCCGTTAAATAAAATGGAGAAATCGAATTTTAAGTTTTAATCTAAAAATTCGATTTCTTCATTTTACTCAGCAAATATTAAATTTGGAATTTTTTCCCTCTGTAGAATTAATCAATTTTTAACTAGAATTATGCGTACAGAGCGAGAAAATATCTAATTCAAATATTTACATTTTTAAGTATTGTATTTTTACATTTACAATATATTTTTACATTTTTTAAGTAAAATGTATTTTTTACATTTTAAGTAAAATGTATTTTTAAGTAAAATGTATATTTTTTAAGTAAAATGTATTTTTTCGCTCTGTACGCAGATATTAAATGTTATTGTAGAGTTTTAAAAAATTTCAAAAAGTTTCTGGGAATTTTAAGACGTTTTTACGACTTTGATTAGATTTCTAGGATTTCTAGGGAATTTTATTGATGGATTTCAACAGATTTTTATGATTTTTAAAAGATTTTGTAGAATTTACAAGGATTTCGAAGGTTTACGTAAAATTTTAAGGGTTATCAAGAGATTTTTCGAATTTTTAAAAGATTTTGTAAAATTCTTCAGGATTTTATGGAATTTGATGAAATTTCTAATGATTTTAAGAGATTTTAATTGTTAAGAAACTTCAAAAGGTTTTCAGGAATTTTTACAGATTTTTACGAATTTTAACATGCATTTTAAGAGATTAATGATTTTCAAGAGATTTATAGAAATTTTTTGAGAGATTTTCATGAATTTTAGAGGAAATTTCAAAAGATTTATGATTTTGAAGATTTTTGTGAAATTTTAAGGCCATCTAAGACTTACCCGATCCCTAACTTACCGACATTTTTTTCTCTGCAACGCTACGTCTACATTTATTAAGATATCCAATTGAAAATTTCTAAAATTAAAGAAAATATGCTGAGGTATGTTTATCTGGTCTTAAATTTTTTATAAATGTCAATATTTAGGACTAGATAAACGTACCTTAATGCTTTAGCTTCGATTTTAGAAACTTTCAATTTGACATCTCAATAAATGTAGAAGTATCGTTGCAGAGAAAAAAATGTCGGTAAGGTAGGGATCGGATAAGTCTTACATGGCCTTAAGGGTGTTTCATCAAGTACCAATATTATAATAAATATATATTATAATATATAATATAAATATATAATATAAAATATAAATATATTTTATAAAAAATATATTTACATATTTATATTTGAAAAGTGAGTGTTTCTACAGAACAAAAAAATCTAATTATAATATTTGTGGAGTAAAATGAAGAAATAAAATTTTAAGCTTAGAACTTGGTTCCAACACTCTTAAATAAGGCAATGGTTGTAAGAAAAGTCAAGAAATAACTCGGAAGGACTCATTGGGATTGGGATTGGGATTTTAATTCATTGTCTCACGCTCTTCTAATTAGTAATAGATGAAACTGTGATAACTCATGCGAGTGATACACTATATTAATTATGGGAAAAAATTCGCTTTGAAAATCCTGGGAAGAAGTTGCGAAATTTATTTTTAATAAAAAATAACAAGAGTAGTCACAAGATCCATTTTTCAATTTCCCTGACTTTTCCCTAAATTTGAGACAAACCCTGACATGGAAATGTATTAAAAATGCAAATAAGTTTGTAATAATGCATTAAATTTTCATATTAAAATTAAAATGCTATTGATTTTTTTTCAATCTCGTAATATCACGTTAAATCTTCTGAAATCACTTTAAAGTCTACGGAATCATTTAAAAATGATAAAAATTTCTCGAAACCCTTTAAAAATCCTTAAAATCACTTAAGGCCATGTAAAACTTACCCGATCCCTACCTTACCGACATTTTTTTCTCTGCAACGATTCTTCTACATTTATTGATTGAGATATCAAATTGAAAATTTCTAAAATTGAAGCTAAAGCATTAACGTACATTTCTCTGGTCCTAAATATTGATATTTATAAAAAAAAATTTTTTCGAAAAAGGTTTTTTTATTTTTACAAAAATTTAAGACCAGATAAACATACCTTAGCATATTTTCTTTAATTTTAGAAATTTTCAATTCGATATTTCAATAAATGTACAAGTAAGGTTGCAACGAAAAAATGTCGGTAAGGTAGGGATCGGGTAAGTCTTACATGGCCTTTTAAATTTCTTAAGGTCGTGTAAGACTTACCCGATCCCTACCTTACCGACAATTTTCTCTCTGCAAGGCTACGTCTACATTTATTGAGATATCAAACTGAAAATTTCTAAAATTGAAGCTAAATCATTAAGGTACATTTATTTGGTCCTAAATATTGACATTTATAAAAAAAAATTTTTATTTTTACAAAAATTTAAGACCAGATAAACATACCTTAGCATATTTTCTTTAATTTTAGAAATTTTCAATTTGATATCTCAATAAATGTAGACGTAGTGTTGCAGAGAAAAAAATGTCGGTAAGGTAGGAATCGGGTAAGTCTTACATGGCCTTAATATTCCGTGATATCCCTTAAAGTTACTGTCATTCTTTTAAAATTTTATTAAATCATTGCAAAGACTTTAAATTTTACATTCAAATTTTTACTTTAAACTTGAAGATCTCTTAAGATTCCTGAAAATCTTTTAAAATTTTATGGGACATTTTCAAATTTCATAAAATTTTTTATAAATCATAAAAAAAACATCTTGAAATCTTTTAAAAGTCATAAAAGTTTAAAACCCCATGTTTTAAATTAAAAAAAAAAATTTTTATTTTAAACTTCAAATTCTTTTAAAAATCAAAAATATCTTCAATTCTGTTGAAATTTCATGTAGAATTTTAAAATCCCTTAAAATCACTTAAAATTCATCAAAATCTTTTAAAATCTCACGAGGATCTATAAGATCAATTTAAATCATTAAAAATCTCGAAAATTTTCCAAAAACCTCTTAATAATTCTTCAAAATATAACATTTAAGATCTCTGAAAATCCTTTAAATTTCCTAAAAAAAATTTGAAAAACCTCTTAAAACTTCATGAAAATTTTTTATAATCCTACTTTATTATTATTTATATATCAATTTATATTTTCCCTGAAAAGTAAATCTGAATATTTTTTCAAAATTAGACAAAACTTCTGTGGAAACCTTCTGATTATTTCACTTTTTGAATTTAAATTCAAAAAGTCTCGAAATAAAATAAAAAATAAAATAAAATATATAAATATAAAAAAATAAAAATAAAATAAAAATAAAAAAAAATAAATATAAAATAAATATAATAAAATTCATAAAATGCGCAATGATTCATTCAGCAATGCGAAAAGCAAGAATGAAAACCAGTCTTGTAATTCTTTTTACTTCTCGTATTGGAAAGACCCGCACCCGGTTTAAATTTAAAGTAGACAGTGTCTTATCTATGCAAATTTAAGGCAGTATAGTGCAACCGTTGTAAATGTTATCTGCACCCACATTAAAGTATTCACAGTCTAGCCACAGTTTTATTACTTTAGCCATCGTAAAACACACCTTTAAGTGCAAAATTTACAAATAAATAATTATTTGGCCTTTATTATTTATTACTATTGTTGCTTGTAAATAATAATAATAATAATATTTTTCCTCGCAATTCTCTCAATTTATTTTCCTACTGAATATTATCAAGTACAAAAATTTCTAAATTATTCGCAAATAATTATTTGCTCAATTATTCATATGACTCTAAAAATAACTCTATAGAGATGATAATTAACTAATTGTGCTAATTAGCATGAACAAGTCGTCTGATTTATTTGGAACAAGCGAGAAAGTAAAAACAGCTCTAATCTAAAAAAAAAACTTTGAAATTTTTAAATCATTTTTAATTATTTTTATTATTTTATTATTATTATATTTATTATATTATATTATATTATTATATTATATTGTATCATATTATATTATATTTATTATTTTTATTATTTTTAAATTATTTTTAAATTATTTTTTCGCTCTGTAGCGCTAATCTTTTTTCAAATATAAGACTGCATACAGAGCGCTAAAATATTTAATTTCGATACTTTCTTCATAAAACGAAGAATTCAAAATCTGACTTCAAAATTGAATATTTTCATTTTACTTAAAAAATATTTGAATTAGATATTTTCTCGCTCTGTACGCATAATTCTAGTTAAAAACTGATTAATTCTACAGAGGGAAAAAATTCCAAATTCAATATTTGTTGAGTAAAATGAAGAAATCGAATTTTTAGATTAGAACTTGACTCCAACACCCTTAAAGTACCAAACTCTTTGAAATGAAGGCGACTAAAAAATTCCACGTCTTTTTTAAGGTTTTCCAAAAGTTTTTCAAAATTCAATGACTTTTCCAGTTTGTCTGTGATTGGGTTGAAGTTTCAGATGTCTAGTCTGACGAATTTTTTTAATTAAATTTTTTTTTTATATTTACTGGATTAAGAATGTCAAAAAAAGTTCCTAAGATTATTTTATTTTATTTTTATTGACTAGCAGAAATTTACCTGGGATTTTAAGAGATTTCAAGGGAATTAAAAAATTTTTCAACGATTTTGAAAGATTTTAAGGGATTTCGCATAAAGACTTTAAAAGATTTCAGAAAAATTCATGGGATTTTAAATAGAGTTCAAAGAAATTTTAGGAACTTTAAGGCCATGTAAGACTTACCAGATCCCTACCTTACCGACATTTTTTTCTTTGCAACACTACGTCTACATTTATTGAGATATCCAATTGAAAATTTCTAAAATTTAAGCTAAAGCATTAAGGTACGTTTACCTGGTCCTAAATATTGACATTCATAAAAAAATTTTTGTTTCAACAATTTTTAATTTTTACAAAAATTTAAGACCAGATAAACATACCTTAGCATATTTTCTTTAATTTTAGAAATTTTCAATTGGATATCTCAATAAATGTAGACGTAGCGTTGCAGAGAAAAAAATCTCGGTAAGGTAGGGATCGGGTAAGTCTTACATGGCCTTAAGAAGAATTTGAAAGTTTTCAAGGACTTTACCCAAAGTTTCTAGTTATGAGATTAAAAATTTAAAAGAAAATTTAATACAAAAGTTCAGAAACTTTAAAAATTTAAAAATTAATTTTAAAATCTTTTAAAATTTCAGGATATCTTTTAAAAATCCTAAAACTCTCTTGAAATCCTTTAAAATAAAATTCTTTAAAATGTCTTATAATTCCAGGACATCTTTTAACAATCATTAAATCTCTTGAAAATCCTTAAAATTTTCGAATTCTCTTAAACTTTCTTGAAATCTCTTGAAATTCCTTCAAATTCGTTAAAATCAGTTAAAATGCTTTGAAATCTTGTGAAATTTCTGAAAAAACCTTTTGATAACAATTTTCAACTCTTTTTAAAATCCTTTAGTGTTTTTATCCCTTGAAATTCCTTAAAATCACTATAAATCTGTTACAATCCTTTTATAATTTTTATTTATAAAATATCTGAAAAAACCTTTTGATAACTACTTTCAAGTCTTTTTAAAATCCTTCACTCTTTTTAATCCTTGAAATTCCTTTAAATCACTATAAATCTCCTAAAATATTTTTATAATTTCTGAAATCTTATGAAATCTCTGTAAATCCTTTGAAATTCTATTAAATCTTTTAAAATCTCGGGCAACACCCGATAAATATCTATATTATTAAATAACTACTAGGTTTTGGAAACTTTGTAAAATTTTTGTTGTTGATATTTTTATTCCAATAAATCAAAAAAAAAAAATCGTCAGACTGTAGACGTCTGAATCTGAAACTTCAACCAAATCTTCTGTGTAGGTCTTCCAGATCTTGCAGTAACCTTGTTAGTAATTATATAATCGCATTTATGGGAAGATGCATGGTTTATAATATTAGATACTATCTATACTTGACACGTGTTGCATGAGATCGAGAAGAAACTGCAGAATCTCACTTAACGGTTTAGGTTGACCTAAAACTGCTCTGGCAGCTGTTCATTGGCATCGTCGATTCGTTTTAATGAACTTTAGAGGATGAGATGAATCTTCGTCTCTTCTTCTTTGTAAATATACTTCCCCTTCACTTTACGGAAGTAAAGTGTTCGATCACCATATAATCGAAATACCTTGCCTTGGATTTTGCGATGACAGTACCTCATGTGTAATTTCAATTTAAGGGCGTTGGACCCAAGTGTTAAGCTCAAAATTCCATTCTTCTTTTTACTCAACAAAAATTATAGATATTATTTATATTATTTATTATATTATTATATATTATGATATTATTATATAATATATTATTATTATATTATATTATATTATTATTATATTATTATTATATTATTTATCTATAATTTAGATTAGCGCTAATCTTTTTTAAAATATAAGACTGCATACAGAGGGAAAAAATATTTAGTTTCGATACTTTTTGCATAAAACGAAGAATTCAAAATCTGACTTCAAAATTCAATATTTTCATTTTACTTAAAAAATATTTGAATTAGATATTTTCTCACTCTGTACGCATAATTCTAGTTAAAAATGGATTAATTATACAGAGGGAAAAAATTTCCAATTTAATATTTGTTGAGAAAAGTGAGGAAACGGAATTTTTTGATTAGAACTTGTCTTCAACACCTTTAAGAATGTCCCAGAAGTCTCAGAAGCCATGTGCAAAGTATTGAAACACATAATTGAAACGGGAATCTGCCACTGTGAAAAAAAAGAAAAAAACTATTATACGGTATTCTCATACGAAAGAGTTATTATTAAAGGCGAAGAATTCATCAGTCATGTTTCAACTTGAGATGATGAATGTTATTGCTTTTGAATTCTTTGTCCGATTACCTGCAGTTGAAAATTATTCAGTTTTCAACGCTTTAATTGAATCTAGGATGAGATTAGTAAATCCTATCTTAAAAAAAAAATGTTACCAATATATATTTGTGTGAATGTGTCGAATTTGAAAACTATCTTCTCTCTAAAATTGAATCAGTCAAATTCCACTGATTTTCAGTGACTCTTTTCTCAAGATTTTAATCAGTGAAAAATCTCTGAAAATCAGTCAAAAGTCACTGAAATTTTCAGTAATCCTCACTAAACTACTAAAAATTTCAGTGACTTTTCACTGATTTTCAGTAGAGTTTTCACTAATTAGAATCGTGAAAAAAGAGTCACTGAAAATCAGTGGAATTTGACTGGTAATCAGTGAAATTTCACTGATTCAAGTTTAGAGAGTTCAGACTATTTTCGTTGTCAAAAAGATTACTAATAAAAAGGTCATATAAAGATAGAAAATAATTTAAAGTGATAAAAATGATTATTTTGATGCGAAAAGTAAATTATTAGTAGGGATTTCAAGGGATTTATGAGATTTCATTGGATTTTCAGGGATTTCAAGGGATTTCGTAAGATTTTAAGTAATTTTAAGTAATTTTAAGTGATATTAAGTAATTTTATGGGATTTGATGATATTTTGGAAGATTCTTAGTAATTTTAAGCGACCGAGATATTAAGTCAATTTAAGGACATTTATTTCCGGAAATTTTGAAGGATTTGTTGAAATTATATTGAAATTTCAAGAATTTTAAAGAATTTAACGAAGTTTCACGGAATTTTGAGTAATTTTAAGAGATATAATAAGACTTCATGGGATTTTGAGTAATTTTAAGTAATTTCAAGAAATATCAATTGATTTTGCGAAATTTAAAGAAATTTCATAAGATTTCAAAGAATTTTTAGTAATTTTAAGGATTATAACGATAGGTTGTGGAATTTTAAGGACTTTTATGGAACATCAAGGAATATCAAGGAATATCGAGCAATTTTTACGAAATTTAAAGGAATTTCACCAGATTTTTTAAATATGTTAAAGGCATTTTAAGATATTGCATGGAGGATTAAGTAATTTTAAGGACTTTTAAGGGATTCAGGGAATTTTATGAGATTTCATTGAATTGTCAGGAACTTTAAAAGATTTTATGGGATTTTAAGTAATTTTATGGGATTTGATAATATTTTGGGATTTAATTAATAATTTAATTAATTTAAGTAATTTTAAGCAACTTTAAAATAGTTTATGAGATATTAAGTAATTTGAAGAACATTTATTTCCAGAAAAGTTAAAGGATTTTGTGAGATTATATTGGATTTTCAAGAATTTTAAAGAATTTAAGGAAATTTCATGGAATTTTGATTAATTTTAAGAGATATAATGAGAATTTATGAGATTTTAAGTAATTTTAAGTAATTTTAAGAAATTTTAATGAATTTTACCAGATTTTGAAGGATATAAAAGG
This sequence comes from Synergus gifuensis, assembly GCA_904066015.1. Taxonomy (NCBI): domain Eukaryota; kingdom Metazoa; phylum Arthropoda; class Insecta; order Hymenoptera; family Cynipidae; genus Synergus; species Synergus gifuensis. The sequence goes on along the minus strand of CAJFCO010018454.1, from coordinate 24,789 downwards.
GATTTTAAGATATTGTATGGGAATTTTACGAGATTTCATGGGATTGTTAGGATTTTTAAGGAATTTCATGAAATTTCATAGGATTTTCAATAACTGTAAGGGATTTGTCCATATTTTATGGAATTTTAACTAATTCTAAGGAATTTTACTATATTTTATGGGATATTAAGTAATTTTAAAGACTTTGAATAGATCCAATAGATTTTACAAAATTTCGGTGGATTTTCAGAAATTTTAGGAGATTTAATGAGACTTTATGGGATTTTGAATAATTTTAAGTAATAAATTATTTTAAGAAATATCAAGTGAATGTACGAAACTTAAAATAATTTCACCAAATTCTGAAGGATATAATAAAGACATTTTAAGGAATTTTATAAAATTCATGAAAATTTCTGCAATTAGATAAAGAATTACAAGATTTTATATTTCGAGAATTAAAAATTCTCAGTTATTTTTTCTACTAGCAAAAGGTGAGCAAAAACGAAAAATTAATAGTTGTTTGTTAATATAAAAAATGCTAAATATTTAATTTGCTATAACCCTTTTTTTGAATAACCTACGTTATTAATGATAATTTCTTATTAAAATTAAAATACTATCGATATTTTTCAAAAATGTCTCATATAATTTTAAATCTTTTGAAACTCTATGAAATCTCTATGAAATCTTCTATTCAAGGTATCTATTAAGTTTTAGGAAAAATTAAGAGAGATTTTGAATTATTTTAAAGAATTTGAAGGGATTTTAAAAGATTGCAAAATAATTCAATGGTTTTAAAGAAATTTCACGAGATTTCAAGAGATTTCCAGTAATTTTAAGGAATTTCAATGGATTTTTAAAGAATTCAAAAAAGTTTAAGGATTTTTACAAGATTTCAAGAAATTTTTAAAGGATTTTAAGGGATTTAAAAAATTTTTTTTACTTAAAAAATTAATCTAAAAAATTTAATTTAAAAAAATTAATCTAAAAAAATTAATAAAAAAAAATCTAAAAATTTAAAACGATTTAGAAGATTTTAAGAAGAATTTTAAGAGATTTTAAAGAGATTTCAGGTGATGTTAAAAAATGAATAAAGATTTAACGGGATTTCAAAGGATTTTAAGGATTTTAAGATTTTCAGGAATTTCGAGGAATTTCAAGGAATGTTTAAAGAGTTCAGAAGGGTTTTAGGATTTGCAAAAGATTTCACAAAATTTGAAGGCATTTTTAGTGATTTAAAAAAATTTTAAGAATTATTTTAAAAGATGTGAATGAATTTGAAGGAATTTCAAGAGATTTCAAGAGATTTAAAAATAATAAAAAAATTTTCCCAATCTTTAACATATTTTAAGGGATTTAAGAAAATGATTTTAAGAGATTTTAATTGATCTTAAGGAATTTCGAGGAATTTGACGGGATTATAAAGTTTTTTTTTTAAAGGATTAATTCCCGAATAATTCCCGAATTTCCTTAAATTCCTCAAATTGCCCTGTTATTGAAAATCTTTGAAATCTATAGAAACCCTTAATTTTTATTTCAATAGCATTATTATTAACAATTTGTTCGCCCTTTTTAATAGGGAAATTGAAAAAATGAATCTGCTTTATATAAATATAATATTATATCATTAATGATAATTAATTATAATGATACTGATATTGCCTATTCATGAAATTCGAATTAGATTAGAACAATGTCGCCTTGAGAGCTGGCCTTGATTCTTCCTCAATCAGGTAACAATTGTCAGGAATGCGTCATAGAGAAATTCTGTGACTCAATAAAATTCAAGGTGTTTTTTTTTAAAGATATGTAGCTTACATCTTCGTGACTTTGTTCTGGTCGACAACACAATAGCTTCCAACTCGTGACAAATTTATAAAATTTGCGAGTCACAGATCTCCTTTGTTCGATTCTTGGTAATTTTCTTTGCAGACTATTTCCGAAGCTCGCAAATTGTTCAACGTCTACGCACCTCTTTGGAATCTTCCAAGATTCGTTTCACCTATTATGTGCCTTCCTCGGGAGTTATTCGTATAGATTCTTGACTCTTGAACTGTTAAGCCTTGCAAAGACAACCTTTCAAAAACCTAAATTACAAAAATATCATTATTTTATAATAACTAGCAATTATTATCCGCGCGCGATTAATTTCTCCTTTTTGCACACCTTTTGCTAGTATACAAAATAATTGAGAAATTTATAATTTTTGAAATATAGAAACTTGTAATCCCTTGACTAATTTCAGAAATCTACATAAGTTTTGTAAAATTCTTTAAAATCCCTTTAATATTCTTCAAAATCCTTAAAATTACTTAATATTCTATAAAATTTCGTAAGATCCCTTAAAATTATTTAAAACTCCTGAAATGTCATAAAATCCATTAAAATTTGTGACAATCCAATGGAATTTCGTAAAACCCCTTCAAAGTCCTTAAAAAATAACTTAATATATCTCATAAAATATCGTAAAATATCTTAAATTTTTAAAAATATAATTTTATGTAATATAAATTACATAAAATTCCATAAAATCCCTAGAATCCCTTAAAAGTCTTTTAAATTACTTAATATCCTGTATAATATCTTAAAATCCCTTTAACATCCTTTAAGATCTGGTTAAAGTCCTTTAATTTTCCTAAAATTACTTGATATTCTTTAAAATTCCACAACTTATCGTTCTATCCCTTAAAATTACTTAAAATTACTCAAAATACCATGAAATCTCATTAAAACTCTTAAAATTTCTGAAAATCAACTAATATTTCGTAAAATCCCTTGAGTCCATTTAAAATCCTTTAAATTACTTAATATCCCATAAAATATCGTAAAATCTCTTTAAATTATTTAAAATCTCACTTCGTATTCCTTGATATTCTTTAAAATTCCACAATCTATTGTTGTATCCCTTAAAATTAATTAAAATTCTATGAAATCATATGAAATTCCTTTAAGTTTCGTAAAATCACTTAAAATTCCTTAAAATTACTCAAAGCCCATGAAGTCTCATTAAATCTCTTTAAATTATTCAAAATTCCCTGAAATCTCGTTAAATACTTAAAAATACTTGAAAATTCAATGAATCTCAATAGATCGCTTAAAATTTCTGAAAATAAAAGTCCTTAAAATTTCTTATTATCATAAAATACCTTAAAATCCCTCAAAATTACTTATAATCCACAAAAATATCATCAAAACCCACAAAGTTACTTAAAATCACATGAAATATCACGAAATCTCCTGAAATTCCTAAAAATCCAATGAAATCTCGTAATTACCTTGAAATCTGTTGTCCATAAAATATTAAATCTCCGAAAAAAATATCCAATAAAATATCGTAAAATCTCTGAAAATTACTTAAAATTCCATTTCGTTAAATTCTTTAAAATTCTTTAAAATCCAATATAATCTCACCAAATCTTTTAAAATTTCTGGAAATAAATGTTCTTCGGATTACTTAATATCTCATAAAATATTTGAAAGTTGCTTAAAATTACTTAAAATCCCATGAAATCCTTATAAAATATCAAAATATTTCCCAAAATATAATATATAATATAATATAATATAATATCAAATATCTCCCAAAATATCATCAAATCCCATAAAATTACTTAAAATCCCTTTTAAATTCCTTAACATTTTTCAAGATTTCGTGAAATTACATTAAATCACTTAAAATACCTTAAAATTCAATGAAATTTTGTAAAATGTCTAAAAGTTTCTCAAATTACTTAAAATTCCATAAAGTACATAGTCTAATTCCTTAAAATTATTTTATAATCCTTTAAAATCTCATAATTTTTCACAAAAAAAATGTGGGATTGGAAAAATTAAGGGTTTCAAAAGTATGCAAAATAATTCAGAGATTTTAATTTTTGAAACATAAAAATTTGTAATTTCTAGTCTAATTTTAGGAATCTCAATAAATTTGTAAAATCCTTTTAAGTTCCTTAAAATTATTCAATGTCCCATTAAATCCCACTTAAACCTTCAAAATATCTAAAAATCCAATGAATTTTAATTGATTTTAAAAACTTTAAAGGTATTTGAAGGAATTTCACAAAATTTCATTGGATTTTTAGATATTTTGAAGGTTTAAGTGTGATTTAATGGGACATTGAATAATTTTAAGGAATTTAAAAGGATTTTACAAATTTATTGAGATTCCTAAAATTAGACTAGAAATTACAAATTTTTATATTTCAAAAATTAAAATCTCTGAATTACTTTGCATACTTTTGAAACCCTTAATTTTTCCAATCCCACATTTTTTTTGTGAAAAATTATGAGATTTTAAAGGATTATAAAATAATTTTAAGGAATTTGACTATATATTTTGTGGAATTTTAAGTAATTTGAGAAGCTTTTAGATATTTTACGAAATTACATGGAATTTTAAGTAATTTTCAGAGATTTTACAATGTTTCATAGGATATTAAGTTATTTTAACGACTTAAGGTATTTTAAGGGATTTACGAGTTTTCATTGGATTTTCAGGAATTTCAAGGGATTTCATAAGATTTCATGGGATTTTAAGTAATTTTATGGGATTTGATGATATTTTGGGAGATTATAAGTAATTTTAAGCTACTTTCAGATATTTTGTGATATTTTAATTTTTGAAATTGATTTTTATTTAATTTATAATTGATTTTAATTGATTTTTATTTAATTGATTTAATTGATTTTTAATTCAGATTCCTAAAATTAGATTGGGAATTACAAATTATTTTTAACGATATATCGTTAAATCTTTTAATATTTCTCAAAATCCCATGATCTCTTAAAATTGCTAAAAATCCAATAAAATTTCGTAAAATCCCTTGATTCTCTTAAAAGTCCTTAAAACTACTTAATATCCCTTAAAATATCTAAAAATCCAATGAAACTTCGTAAAAATCCTTAAAACAGCTTTAAAGTTTCTAAAATTACTTCAAATTACACAAAATATCGTTAAATCCTTTAAAATTATTTAAAATCCCATGAAATCTCTTTAAATACTTTCAATTACCTGATAATCCACTAAAACCTCTTTATTAGATTTTTAAATACACTTTAAATTTCTTTAGATTCTATAAAACCCCAATAACTGGTAAAATCCCTTATAATTTCTGAAAATCAGAATAAATTTCATAAAATTCCTTGAAATACCGTGAAATCCTTTAATATTTCTAAAATTTCAATAAATTCTGTAAAATTCGTATTTTAAGAGAGGAACTTGGTTCCAATACCCTTTAATAAATAAATGAATTTCTCTAACTTTTCAAATGTTTTCCCACGTTCTATTGGAAAAAGGAATAATTCTTTAACTCTGTATAGGAAACGTTTCTCTATTACTGAAATTGAATGGAATGTGAGGAAAAAGTTAATACCAAAAAAGAACGATAATTTTATGAGTACTTCAGTCATTGGTCTGAAAATTGCGATGCTTCTCTCTTCACTTCCGTGGATTCTTTCATTACAAGTGTAGTGAAAAACGTTTGTGTTGTAACGAAGCATCGAGTCTTCATATTTTCAGCCTGCACTTCCTTACGACCTTTTCTTCGCGGCTCAACCGCTACTAAAACACCAGCACTAGCCATAAAAACGAAATACCCAATGAAATTCGCCTGGAATGCATAAAAAAAATAAAATAAAAAAATTTTCAACAAATTAAAAATTATATAATATATAATATATAAGGAAAATCCTCAAAATTTAATTGTTTCATTTTAGGCCAAAAATATTAGTCAGATATTTTTTAATTTAAATTTTTAATTTAAATTCATTGGAGGCGAAGTGAAATTTGTAGAAAGTAAAATCAAACTTGATAAGATAACTTTCCTCCGAGAAAACCTGAATTTGCTGCCACTTTGGAAATTGATCCACAATCTGAAGACTTTAATATCACTACAGAATTAAAAAAAAAACTTTCCAACTTCACCTGGAATAAATTTCTCCATATGAAAATTTAAATTGCCTTACAATGAAATATTTAGGTCGTTTTTTAAATAAAAATAAGTGAGAGAAAGGTTTTTAAAGAGTTTCAAGATTTTCGTAAGATTTCGAGACATTTTTAATCAAAGATTTAGAGATTTAAAGAGATTTAAAAAGATTTCAAGGATTTCATGATATTTTAAGTGATTTAAAGTAATTTCAAGGACTTTTTAGGAATTCGGAAAAGTTTTAAGATTTTCAAGAGATTTCATAAAATTTCAAGATATTTTAATGATTTTAAAGAATATGAAGAAACTTCGAAGAGACTTTAAAGGATTTCATTGGATTTTAAATGATTTTAGGAAATATCAAGGAATTTTTAATGATTTAAAAGAATTTGATGGGATTTTAAAGAATGCAGACAAATTTTAATATTTTCAAGAAATTTCACAAGATTTCAAGAGATTTTAAGGAATTTTAAGGAATTTCAAGAAATTTTTCAAGAATTCAAAAAAGCTGCAGGATTTTACACTTATGCCCTTAAGGGTGTTGGAGCCAAGTTCTAATCTAAAAAATTCGATTTCTTCATTTTACTCAACAAAAATTCCACACTCCAAAAAAAAAAAAAAAAATTCCACATTCCAAAAAACTCCACAACCTATCGTTATATCCCTTAAAATTACTTAAAATTACTCAAAATACTATGAAATCTCATTAAAACTCTTAAAATTCCTGAAAATTTAGACTAGGATTACAAATTTTTATATTTCAAAAATTAAAATCTTTGAATTATTTTGCATACTTTCGAAATACCTTAATGTTTCCAATCCCACATATTTTTGGGAAAAATTATGAAATTTTAAAGGATTATAAAGTAATTTTAAGGTATTATAAGAGATTTAATGTGATTTCAGGGAATCTTGAAAAATGTTAAGGAATTTAAAAGGCTTTACGAAATTTATTGAGATTTTAGAAATATTAAGTAATTTCACGATATTTCGAGGAATTTTATAAAATTTTAAAGGATTTTACGAAATTGCATAGAATTTTAAGTAATTTCGGAGATTTTACAATGTTTCATAGGATATTAAGTTATTTTATCGCCTTAAGGGATTTTAAGTGATTTACGAGATTTCAATCGATTTTTAGGAATTTCTAGAGATTTTAAGTAATTTTATGGGATTTAATGATATTTTTGGACGTTTCAAGTAATTTTAAGAAACTTTAAGATATTTTATGAGATATTAAGGGTGTTGGAGCCAAGTTCTAATCTAAAAATTCGATTTCTTCATTTTACTCAACAAATATTAAATGTGGAATTTTTTCCATCTGTATAATTAATCAATTTTTAACTAGAATTATGCGCACAGAACCAGAAAATATCTACTTCAAATATTTTTTAAATAAAATGAAAATATTGAATTTTGAAGTAAGATTTTGAATTTTTCGTTTTATGAAAAAAGTATCGAAACTGAATTTTTTTTCGCTCTGTACGCAATCTTATATTTCAAAAAAGATTAGCGCTACAGAGCGAAAAAATATTTATCTATAATTTTCGGGAAGAAAATTATTTTATTATATTATTTTAATTTAATATTATTATTATATTAATTATTTTATATGAAGAACTACATTTTGAGCTTAAGATTTGGGTGCAACGTCCTTAAAAAGATTTGAATGAATTTGAAGGGATTTCAAGAGATTAAAAATTGATCCAATTGATTTTAGAGAATTTCAAGAAATTTATAAAGATTTTAAATAATTTTGAAGAAATTGAAGGGATTTCAAAAAAATTCATAAGAGTTTAAAAATATTCAAGAAATTAAAAAAATTTTGCAGTATTTTCTAAGAATTCAGGATTTAACAAAAGTTAAAGTGTTGAATAGAAATATTTAGATTGATTATTCGGAAAATTTTTTTTTAACCGAAAATTCATTTCCTTCATCAAAAATAAAATCAATTTCTGGATTTTCCCGGATATTTTTTTCAATTTCCGGATAAGCGATGGAATTTGAAAGAAAAAGTTGACAACAAACTGTCAAAAACTGTCAAAATCTGTGGAAAGATACTAATGTTATCACTAGGATTTGGTATTGGGTTTTTGAAGGGAGATAAGGGCAAATTGATCGATTTTTGGTAGCACTCTGTGGGAAGAAAAGGTGTAGAACATTTTAAGACTCACCAGTTTTTCGATGAAATGAATATATTAGGCGATGGAGGTGAATAAATATGCGCCGATAATGGCGGATATTTTAACAGCACAACAAGAAAATAATAGATTAATAGATAGTCAGTTGCGAATTGATATAGTGCTGACCTCACTCGGCGATAGTTTTGGCGGAAATGATTTGAATTACAAGAGGAAAGATAATCTCCGATTTTAAAGATTTATTCGATTATTAACAAGTTCAAATGAATTTCGTAATACAAATGCATTGTATAATTGTTACTAAAGGTAGGGATTCATTTTTTCTTATAATAAATATGAGGAGGATCAAACGGTAAAATATTATTGCGATCTTTCTTGTTGCAATTCAAATCATTCGCGCCAAAACTATCGCCGCGTGATGTCAGTACTGTATCAATTCACAGCTTTCTATCTATTAATCTATAATTTTCTTGTGGTGCTGTCAAAA
>CAJFCO010018454.1:0-10892 GCA_904066015.1 Synergus gifuensis | reverse complement strand
TAAATATTTTTTCGCTCTGTATGCAGTCTTATATTTGAAAAAAGATTAGCGCTACAGAGCGAAAAAATATTTATCTATAATTTTCGTTGAGTAAAATGAAGAATGGAATTTTGAGCTTAACACTTGGGTCCAACGCCCTTAACAAGTTTTTTTCTTGGATCAGATATAATAAGGTTGTGTCTAAAGTCAGATATAATTTTTTTTATTAATAACTCTCTTATTTTCTTTCCAGGCAAAACCTGAACTCAGACTTCACTGACTCAGCTTTAGGCTCAGCTGAGAAATCTCCCCTTCCATACGGAAATTTTCAACTGCGAGATTCAACTGTACAAAGTATCCTAAGACATCCTCGTTACGGGCCAAAAAGTCCTCTAGCCAATAATTCCTACACCTACTTAAAATTTGGACTTCCGAGAGTTCTACCACCTTCAAGAAATCGCGATGGCTCCAGTGGCTACGATTCGAGCGAAGAAGGTCGAAGAGTTTCTCAAAGTGGAGTTCATCACACAAATTCGGTGATGAGATCAGCTAGAAGTGATCCAGATTTCAGACATGTTCATTCAATACCTAGAGAACAGATGCATTCTCAATTACTTGTAAGAGAGAATCCAAAACTCAGAAGTGTCAGTGAGGCTAATCTCCTCCACACGTCAAGGACAAATAGAAGACATAGTATAGCTCCCATAGATCCAGGATATGGTCCAGGAATCCTGGATCCTGAAAGTTACACTGCCACCTTAAGACCTATGTCTTCTCTTCAACATCCTCATCTTCAACTTCGTGGAATTGAAGCTTCTGGGTCCAATGGTTTGCCTCTTCTTCGAGGAGTTTTTCTCGAGGCTGGAGCCACTGATGTTTTGGCTATCATGGCTACCACGGAAAAGGAAGGAACGCTGATTATGGAAACCATTTCTGGAAGAAGAAAAATTAAGAGGGGTGACATCTTGCTCAATGGGAGACAAATTTCTGCTAGGAATCTAAGGTTCGATTCAATTCTTTGAATTTTCATTTATTTTTGTGACTAACTGAATTGTGTGACTAACTAATCTTCAGTTATATTAAAAACTATAATAACAGAAATTTACTCCGCGTTGCCTGGGATTTTAAGAGATTTCAAGTGATTTTAAGGGCGCTGGACTCAACTGTTAAGCTCAAAATACTAGTCTCCATATTATTTGTTAGGATTAGGTGATTCGGGATAAGACAATGTACAATCACTTTACCATGATTAGCTTTATTTAACTTATATGAACAATGGTGAATAACTAAAAAACGGAGCGGTACTGCCGTACCGAGAGGCTGAGCTCTACTTACTTAAAAATAAGTAGGTCACGAATGAGCGAAAGAGTGGTGGCAGGCTTCAGCCACTTTGCGCATGCGTATATAAATGGAACTTGGATCGAATCATTTAAAATATAATAAATATTAGTTCTAACATTATTCAACGAAAATTATAGATAAATATTTATTAGCTCTGTAACGCTAATCTTTTTCAAATATGAAATTGCATACAGAGAGAAGAAATATTTAATTTCGATACTTTTTGCATAAAACGAGGAATTCAAATTCTAACTTTAAAATTCCTGGCAATCCAATAGAATTTCGTAAAACCCCTTGAAAGTCCTTAAAAAGTAATTTAATATCTCATAAAATATAGTAAAATATCTTTCACATATTTAAAATTCCATGAAATTCCGTAAAATCCCTCGAATCCCTTAAAAGTGTTATGTCCTGGAGAGACTTATAAAATAGCCAATTACCCTAACAGTTCTCGTTTTAAATCCACGTTAGTGAATTAGGGACGAGATCAAGCCAAAGAATTAGACACAGATTATAAACAATTATCTTTATTTATCAAGTACAAAATTGTAGAGACACAATGTAAGGGAGAGAGAGAGAGAGAGTGATGGACCATAAGAAGGAACTTCCAGACTTCTGAGATCGTCCTAGAAAGAACGTTTCAGATAAGACTCTTTAAGTACTTTAAAAGGTGAAATGCGGTGATTAGAAGTAATGGAAACTTACTTGTCTTGGGTTTTAATTATTCATTTGCTAATTTTAATGGTGTTAGCCTCAAAGGTTCTCCCAGGTAGTCCAGCCGCTTTTCTCGATGTGTCAGAGACCTTGACTAGAGACTTGATCGGGGTATCGAACACGAATACCACACTGCTATCCAGAAGGTTGACGGGCCTATAAGATAGGTCCGGAGTCTGATTTCAAAAACTGCTGATCACTCACACGAAGATGAACAGATGACCGACGACTGATTAAAGACTGACTAAAGATTGACTGAACACCGGAGACTGATTCGGTGATAGATGCGGATGTAGATAGTAGACTGATGACTGACTGTAGACTGATCAGATAGAAGCTGCGAATTAGACTGAGACTGTTGCGGATGTAGATTATAGACTGCAGACCGAATGACTGTAGACTGATGGCTTATGACTGACTACTGATGACTGAAGACTGACTACTGAGTTAGACTTTCGCATCCTTTTATATCCTTATTCTTCTTCCCCAAAATTTCGAGGGATATCAGATTCCCTCCTGTTATAGGGAGATATTCCTCCATGATCTCACGATGAAGGGGTTTTATGACCTAATCGCGTTCCGTCTACATCAGGTCGTTTATGTCAAGGAGAGTGTATGGGTCGTAAGTTATTCTCCCGAGTTGATGATGTTTTCCAGATGTTTTGCTTCCAAGGAGGGAAATCGTCCCTCTTTTGGTCTTCCATCGACTACTTATATTTCTCTCCTATTGATTTCTTACGCGTGTCTCTGTTTACATTAAATTTGTTTTGACAAATTAAAGCGTAGGAATATTAATTAGTTACGATCACGTAACAAAAGTCTTTTAAATTACTTAATATCCTGTACAATATCTTAAAATCCGTTTAACATCCTTTAAAATCTGGTTAAAGTCCTTTAAATTTCGTAAAATTACTTGATATTCTTTAAAATTCCACAACCTATTGTTATATACTTTAAAATTACTTAAAATTACTCAAAATACTATGAAATCTCATTAAAACTCTTAAAATTCCTGAAAATTTAGACTAGGAATTACAAATTTTTATATTTCAAAAATTAAAATCTTTGAATTATTTTGCATACTTTCGAAATCCCTTAATGTTTCCAATCCCACATATTTTTGGGAAAAATTATGAAATTTTAAAGGATTATAAAGTAATTTTAAGGTATTATAAGAGATTTAATGTGATTTCAGGGAATCTTGAAAAATGTTAAGGAATTTAAAAGGCTTTACGAAATTTATTGAGATTTTAGAAATATTAAGTGATTTCACGGTATTTCGAGGAATTTTATAAAATTTTAAAGGATTTTACGAAATTGCATAGAATTTTAAGTAATTTTCGGAGATTTTACAATGTTTCATATGATATTAAGTTATTTTAACGCCTTAAGAAATTTCAAGTGATTTACGAGATTTCATTGGATTTTTAGGAATTTCTAGGGATTTTAAGTAATTTTATGCGATTTGATGATATTTTTGGAGGTTCCAAGTAATTTTAAGAAACTTTAAGATATTTTATGAGATAATAAGGGTGTTGGAGCCAAGTTCTAATCTAAAAATTCGATTTTTTCATTTTAATCAATAAATATTAAATTTGGAATTTTTTCCCTCTGTAGAATTAATCAATTTTTACCTAGAATTATGCGTACAGAGCGAGAAAATATATCTAAATTCAAATATTTTTTAAGTAAAATGAAAATATTGAATTTTGAAGTTAGATTTTGAATTCTTCGTTTTGTGCAAAAACTATCGAAATTAAATATTTTTTCGCTCTATATGCAATCTTATATCTGAGAAAAGATTAGTGCTATAGAGCGAAAAAATATTTATATTTTAATTTTATTTAAAAAATATTTATATAAATAAATATTTATAAAATATTTATTTATTTATTTATAATTTTCGTTGAGTAAAATGGAGAATGGAATTTTGAGCTTATCACTTGGGTTCAACGCCCTTAAGTAATTTGAAGAACATTTATTTCAAGAAATATTAAAGGATTTGATGAGATTATATTGGATTTTCAAGAATTTCGAAGAATTTAATAAAATTTCATGGAATTTTGATTAATTTTAAGAGATATAATGAGACCTATCGTTATATACCTTAAAATTACTTAAAATTACTCAAAATACTATGAAATCTCATTAAAACTCTTAAAATTCCTGAAAATCAACTGAAATTTCGTAAAATCCCTTGAGTCCCTTCAAAATCCTTAAAATTTTTTAATATCAAATAAAATATTGTAAAATCCCTTAAAATTATTTAAAATCCCATGGAATGTCATGAAATCCATTAAAATTCAGAATCTGGTAAAATTCCTTTAAATTTTATAAATTCACTTCATATTTCTTGATATTCCTTAAAATTCGACAATCTTTTTTTATATCCTATAAAACTACTTAAAATCCTTATAATTCTATAAAATCTTATGAAATTCCTTTAAGTTTCGTAAAATCACTTGAGATTCCTTAAAATTACTCAAAAGCCCATAAAGTCTCATTAAATCTCTTTAAATTATTAAAAATTCCCTGAAATCTCGTTAAATATTAAAAATACTTGAAAGTTCAATGAATCTCAACAAATCTCTTAAAATTTCTGAAAATAAAAGTCCTTAACATTTCTTATTATCATAAAATATCTTAAAACCCCTTAAAATTACTTAGAATCCACAAAAATATCAAGTCTCACAAAGTTACTTAAAATCACATGAAATCTCATAAAATCTCCTGAAATTCCTAAAAATGAAATGAAATCTCGTAAATCCCTTGAAATCTGTTAAGTCTATAAAATATGAATTCACTGAAAAAAATATCCAATAAAACATGGTAAAATCATTTAAAATTACTTAAAATTCCTGATAATCTATTGAAATCTCATAAAATCCCTTAAAAGTCCTTAAAATAATTTAATATCCCCTAAAATATCGTACAAGTACTTAAAATTCTTTAAAACTCTTTAAATTACTTAATATCCCATACAATATCCTAAAAAATTCAACATCTGGTGAAATTCCTTTAAATTTCGTAAAATAATTTAATACTAGTTGATATTCCTTGACATTCCACAAAATTCCATCAAATTCCACAAACTATCGTTATAACCCTTAAAATTACTTAAAATCCCATGAAATCTTATGAAATCCCTTGAAATTAATGAAAATCCAATGAAATCTCGTAAATCCCTTGAAATCACAAAAGTCGTTAAAATAAGAATATCCTATGAAATATCGTAAAATCTCTGAAAATTACTTAAAATTTCATGCAATTTCGTAAAATCCTTTGAAATTTCATAAAATTCCTCGAAATACTGTGAAATCAAGATTCTGTGAAATCACATTAAATCTCTTAAAATACCTTAAAATTCAATGAAATTTCGTAAAATGTCTAAAAGTTTCTCAAATTACTTAAAATTCCACAAAATATATAGTCAAATCTCTTCAAATTACTTTATAATCCTTTAAAATCTCATAATTTTTCACAAAAAAATGTGGAATTGGAAACATTAAAGGATTTCAAAAGTATGCAAAATAATTCAGAGATTTTAATTTTTGAAATATAAAAATTTGTAATTCCTAGTCTAATTTTATGAATCTCAATAAATTTGTAAAATCCTTTTAAATTCATTACAATTATTCAACGTCCCATTAAATCCCATTAAAACCCTCAAAATATCTAAAAATCCAATGAAATTTTGTGAAATCTCTTCAATTACCTTTAAAGTTTTTAAAATCACTTAAAATTCCACAACATATTTATCGTTAAATCTTTTAAGATTTCTCAAAATTCCATGATCTCTTAAAATTAGTAAAAATCTAATGAAATTTCGTAAAATCCCTTGAACACCCACACACACACACACATACAGAGTAATTTACTGTTTTATGCATAATGGAAATTTTCTTAACTTCCAGATCTCGAGTAGCCTATTTGCCAGTAGAAAGTGGTCTGAATCCTGGCCTCACAGCTCAGCAAACCCTAAGTTTCTACAAAACACTCAGAGGAGGTCGAGGGATATCTTCCTCGGATGCAGAAGCGATTTTACGAGACCTGGGTTTGGAAGCAACAAAACACTGTTTAGTGAACTCCCTGACAACTTCCGAAGCCAGGAGGTTGGCCCTAGCTTGTCGACTACTAGAAAATTCCCACATTCTCACCTTGGACAGACCAACTCACGGGCTCGATATCTTCGACGCTTTTTTCCTTATAGAATATTTAAGGCAATGGGCCGTCAGAGGTCAGAGGCTAGTCGTTTTAACTCTTCATCCACCAACCTACGAAATACTCACAATGGTTTCAAGAGTCACCCTTACTTCTGGAGGAAGAATAATGTACTCAGGGGCAAGGAGAGATATGCTCTCGTATTTTGCACTTGCTGAATTCCCTTGTCCTCCTTTCAAAAACCCTTCGGATTATTATCGTAAGTGATTAAGTTACCACTCTGATTATAAATTAGAATTGGTTTCAGTATTTAATGAAAATTTATTTATTTATTTATTTTTATTAAAATTTATTTATTTCTTTTCTGTTTCCAGTGGACTTGGTGACCCTTGATGACTTATCAGCAGAGGCGATGCTGGAATCTTCACAAAGAATAGATCATCTAGCAGAATTAGCAAGAGCAAGATTACCACCTTTGAGTGAACCAGGACCTCCAGGTGGTTTACCTCCTTCAAATGCTGGCGCCAATATATTTGTACAAATTTATGCTCTTTTTGTAAGAATCTTGTTCTACAGTCTACCGTGGACTCTGACGAGATTGCTCCAGAAGATCGTAATTTCTGCCTTGCTAAGTATTTTCCTCGGAGCTGTCTTCTGGGATGTTGCAAACGACACAAATTTGTACTTAAGGGATCGAATAGGCTTTCATTACACGAGCCTGGGGTTTCTTTTCTGGCCCCTTAGTCTCATCGCCATCGGGGAAATCCATAAATCGCGGCCAAACATTGAGAGGGATATAAGAGATGGCCTCTATGGAAGACTCGTTTACATTTTTGTCGAGGTCAGTTTTATCCCAGATTTGATCTTCCTTGTATAAAGTACTTCAGATCGGCGAACTTGATAAGCGATCTGGTTTTAAACGACGAGATCAGAAGATTGTAAAAATACTTGAATCGTGATTCAAGCATGAGATAGAAACTTGGAAAACTTGATCACTAATCAGCTTATTGTCCTTGATTGAAAGTTGATCAACTGATTTTAAATTTTATTTAAAAAAAAATCTAGTCGGTTAAAATAGAGATTTTTAATCTCTGAATATTTTTCTTTTTCTTATCTTAAAAAAGTGATGTTTTCAAGAAGATTATTAAGAGAGAGAATATGAATTTTACAGAATTTATTGAAATTTTAGAAATATTAAAGGATTTCAGGGTATTTCGAGGAATTTTATGAAATTTATTCTGATTTTCAGAAATTTTAAGGGATTTTATCAGTTATTGGGGTTTTATAGAATCTAAAGAAATTTAAAGAATATAAAAATCTAATAAAGAGTTTTCATTGGATTTTCAGGTAATTGAAAGCATTTATCGAGATTTCATGGAATTTTAAATAATTTTAAAGGATTTAACGATATTTTGTGTAATTTTAAGTAATTTTAGAATCTTTAAAGCTTTTCAAGGATTTTCACGAAGTTTTATTGGATTTTCAAATATTTTAAAGGATATTAAATATTGTTTAGGACTTTTGAAAGATTCAAGGGATTTTACGAAATTTTATTGGATTTTTAGCAATTTTAAGAGATCATGGGGTTTTGAGAAATCTTAAAAGATTTAACGATAAATATGTTGTGGAATTTTAAGTGTTTTTTAAAACTTTTAAGGTATTTGAAGGTATTTCACAAAATTTCATTAGATTTTTAGATATTTTGAAGATTTAAATGGGATTTAATGGGACTTTGAATAATTTTAAGGAATTTAAAAAGGATTTTAAAAGTTTTTAAAAGTTTTTAAACGATTTTAAAACTATTTAAAAGTTTCATAGGATTTTCAGATATTTTAAGGGATATTAAGTAGTTTTAAGGACTTTTAAGAGATTTAAGGGATTTTACGAAATTTCATTAGATTTTTAGCAATTTTAAGAGATCATGGGATTTTGAGAATTTTACAGGATTTTACAAATTTATTGAAGTTCATAAAATTAAACTAGGAATTACAAATTTTTATAATTCAAAAATTAAAGTCTCTGAATTATTTTTGGGAAATATATATTTAATATTTTTGGGATATATTATTAATAATATTTAATATTTTTGGGAAAAATTATGAAATTTTAAAGGATTATAAAGTAATTTTAAAGAATTTGACTATATATTTTGTGGAATTTTAAGTAATTTCAGAAACTTTTAGACATTTTACAAAATTTCATTGAATTTTAAGGTATTTTAAGTGATTTAATGTAATTTCACGAAATCTTGAAAAATGTTAAGAAATTTAAAAGGGCTTTACGAAATTTATTGAGATTTTAGAAATATTAAGTGATTTCACGGTATTTCGAGGAATTTTATGAAATTTTAAAGAATTTTATGAAATTGCATACAATTTTAAGTAATTTTTGGAGATTTTACAATGTTTCGTAGGATATTAAGTTATTTTAACGATTTAAGGGATTTCAAGGGATTTACGAGATTTCATTGGTTTTTCAGGAATTTGAAGGAATTTCATGTGACTTTAAGTAATTTTATGGGATTTAATGATATTTTGTGAGATTCTAAGTAATTTTAAGAAATTTTAAGATATTTTATGAGATATTAAGTAATTTGAAGAACATTTTTTTCCAGAAATATTAAAGGATTTGGTGAGATTATATTGGATTTTCAAAAATTTTAAAGAATTTAATAAAATTTCATGGAATTTTGATTAATTTTAAGAGATATAACTAGACTATGAGCTTTTAAGTAATTTTAATGAATTTTAATAAATTTTACCAGATTTTGAAGGATGTTAAAGGGATTTTAAGATATTGTATTGGAATTTTACGAGATTTCATGGGATTGTCAGAAATTTTAAGTGATTTCATGAAATTTCATAGGATTTTAAATAACTTTATGGAATTTGTCCATATTTTATGGAATTTTAAGTAATTCTAAGGGATTTTACGATATTTTATGGGATATTAAGTAATTTTAAAGACTTTGAATGGATCCAATAGATTTTACAAAATTCCAGTGGATTTTCAGAAATTGTAAAAAATTTAATGAGACTTTATGGGACTTTGAGTAATTTCAAGTAATTTTAAGAAATATCAAGTGAATTTACAAAATTTAAAAGAATTTCACCAAATTTTGAAGGATAATAAAGACATTTTAAGGAATTTTATAAAACTCATGAAGATTTCTGAAATTAGATAAAGAATTACAAGATTTTATATTTCAAGAATTAAAAATTCTCAATTATTTTTTCTACTAGCAAAAAGTTAGTTAAAAAAGCTAGTTAAACTTAATTTTCTATTTTTATCTTTTCAGCTCCTGTGCAGTACTCCATCCTGGTGTATGATTTACATCGCCTACCTGGCCCCAGCCTTTGCGATGACAGGCCTAAACGAGACTCTTACAACTCTCTGGAATTACCTGGGCGTAGGACTTTTCTATTTAATTTTCCAGCATCTGATTTGCCTCTTTTTTGCTCATATTTGCAAATGGACCTTCCTCGCAGCTCTGCTCTCGGGATTAGTAATCGGGGAAATAAGTTTGGCTGGTGGAGTGACACTCCACTTGCAAAATTTGCCATCCTGGTACCAAGAATTTAGTCCTCTTCGGTGGACCCTTTCTCTTTTACTACCTCAGGTTCACAGGGAAGATTTATTGAAGAAGCTGATCAAGTGCAAAGGTAAAGAAATCCAAAAACAGGACTTGCCTATTATTGTGCAAGAAACTTGCGAGACTCCAACGATTTCTCCTGGAACTTTAGCTCTTCAAGAAGTTGCTCTGGAAAAAATTACAGAAGGATCAGAAATTTGGCTCGGCATCTGTGTAACTGTTCTTGTAATTTTAGTAGTGACAGTTTTTCTCCTAATTAAATACGTGACACCTAAAAGACCTCGAAGTGCTCCGAACAAGCCCTAATTTTTTAGGACTGAGTTAGACAATAAATAATTGGTAGCTGATCCTTAGAGTGGATAAAAACTAATATACTGAAGTGTTCAAATTCCTGGTTTTGAACTTTAAACAGGACATTTTTAGAGCATTATATACTAATCGGAACTTTATCTCCGATTTTTGTAACTTCTTTGCTTTGAGCATTTTACAATTTAATGATGAGAAGACACTTTAGCAAGTGTTAATCATTGTGTCGACTGAGTTGATTACTGTCCTTGATTTATTTCGTCTAGGTTCCTTTTCAAATAACTTTTTGTCGATGTTGAATACGAATTAAGGTAGATGGATCCAAGTCCTTACCAAAAATTCGATTTCTTCATTTTACTTAAAAAATGCTGCGAGAATCTGTAATTTTAATATTTTTTCGCTCTGTTTGCACAATTCTATTTAGAAATTCAGTATCGAAAAAAATCTAGTTATAGTTTTTATTGAGTTAAATGAAGAAATCGAATTTTAAGTTTTAATCTAAAAATTCAATTTATTCATTTTACTTAACAAATACTAAAATTGGAATTTTTTCCCTCTGTGAAGTTAATCAAGTTTTAACCAGAATTATGCGTACAGAGAGAAAATATCTAATTCAAATATTTTTTAAGTAAAATGAAAATTTTTAATTTTGAAGTTATATTTTGAATTCTTCGTTTTATGCAAAAAGTATCGAAAGTAAATATTTTTTCGCTCTGTACGCAGTTTTATATTTGAAAAAAGATTAGTGCTACAGAGCGAAAAAATATTTATCTATAATTTTCGTTGAGTAAAATGGAGA